>ML318559.1:0-20877 GCA_005239505.1 Nicotiana paniculata
CATACCTCAATGCTTGATGTGTGTTTGTCGGATGAAGTGGACCACGAAATCGAAATTGTGCAGATTTGGGGGAAGATGTGTGTGCTGTGATCTTGTGCTAGTGAACTTGGTGTTTGGGTGAAGATGTGTGTGCTGTGAACTTGTTGTGTGTTTGTCGGATGAAGTGGTGTTCTTGGGAGAGTTGGGGGTGAAAAAAATAAGAAGTGGAACATAACTGGCGTTTAATGTGTGTTTTGGTCTTAAATCCCGGACACCCTGGCGTTAGCCAAGAGTTAAAGATAAAAAGCCCAGACCACCCTGGCGTTAGCCAGGCGTTAGGGGCTTATCGCCCGGTCCCCCCTGGCTTTAGCCAGGCGTTAGGGGCTTATCGCCCGGCCCCTCTGGCTTTAGCCAGGCCTTCCGTCATGCTAGCACACTGCTCCTTAACCCCCGAATGCATTCCCAAGCTCGTTAGTACCTATAATTACAAGAACTACTTCTAGCTATGCTAAGATTTAACTAAGCATTGGGTTGCCTCCCAATAATCGCCTTAGTTAATGTCGTGGCACAACGATTACAACAAGTCAATAGGTTGCCTCCTATGAAGNGATGAATAATAATATATGTTGGCCTGGCTCAAAATGATGCGGATTTATATGTTTGTCATGCCATCTCTTGGTATTTTCTTTGTAAAGTTTGGCATTTTCGTATGAGTGCAACCTGAACTCATCCAATTCATCCAACTGCATCAATCTTCTCTCACCCGCGGCTTCAAGGTTCATGTTTAGCTTCTTGATGGCCCAATACGCCTTGTGTTCAAGCTCTACAGGCAAGTGACATGCCTTTCCATAGACCAACTTGTACGGCGATGCCCCAATTGGTGTTTTGTATGCTGTTCTGTATGCCCATAAGGCATCGTCTAACTTAGCAGCCCAATCCTTCCTGTTCACACTCAACGTTTTCTCTAGTATTTACTTGATTTCTCTATTGGATACCTCTGCTTGGCCACTAGTTTGAGGGTGATATGCTGTTGCAACTCGATGACGGACCCCATATTTATCTAAAAGGTTATTCAACAACCGATTGCAAAAATGGGTTCCTTCATCACTAATCAAGGCTCGTGGAGTGCCAAATCTGGAGAATATATTCTTCTTCACAAACGCACCGACAACCATGGAATCATTCGTCGGCATTGCAATTGCCTCCACCTATTTCGACACGTAGTCAACTGCCAGCAAAATGTATTTATGTCCCCTCGATGATGGGAATGGACCCATAAAGTCTATCCCCCATACATCAAAAATCTCTACCTCCAAGATATTATTCAAAGGCATCTCGTGCTTCCTTGTTATCGTTCCTGTTCTCTGGCACTGGTCACACTTTTTAACAAATGCGTGGGCATCTTTGAATAGTGTTGGCCAAACCCAGATTGAGCACTTTCTCTACCGTTCGATCGCCACCATGATGGCCTCCATATGGTGATGCATGACAATCGTACAACACCCNTCACATAATCGGCATACCACGGAGGAGGGTCTTGGGTTATAGCAAAAAGTTGCTCATCAGGAAAGACTTCTTTAATATCTCCACCCTCCTCAACATGATCATGATTTTCCAGCCTTGACAGACGGTCAACTACTTGGTTATCAGTGCCCTTTCGGTCTCTTATCTCCCCAACAAATTCCTGCAATAATAAAACCCAGCGCATCAATCTAGGTTTAGATTCTTTCTTTGTAAATGAGTACCTGATTGCTGCGTGATCTGTGTGGACAACAAAATTTCGTGCCCACCAAGTATGCCCAGAATTTTTCAAAGGCCCACACCACAGCTAACAACTCATTTTCAGTAGTGGTGTAATTCTGTTGTGCATCATCGAGGGTCTTGCTTGCATATTATATGGAATAAAACACCTTGTCTTTCCTTTGGCATAACACTGCCCCAATTGCATGGTCACTTGCATCATACATAAGTTCAAATGGTATTGACCAATCAGGTGCAACAATTATGGGGGAAGCTACCAATTTCATCTTGAGCTCCTCAAATGCCTTCAGGCAGGGTGCATCAAAATTGAACTTAACATCTTTTTCCAGCAACCTGCACAACGGAGTAGTAATTTTAGAAAAATCTTTAATAAAGCGCCTATAAAATCCTGTGTGTCCCAAGAAACTCCGGATGCCCTTCACTGAAATTGGTGAAGGTAGTTTTTCAACTGCCTCCACTTTTGCCTTATCAACTTCGTTGCCGCTTTTAGATACTCTATGACCCAAAACGATACCTTCATGCACCATAAAGTGACACTTCTCCCAATTTAACACCAGATTCGTTTCTTCACAACGGGCCAACACCATGCTCATATTTTTCAAACAATAATCATAGGATGACCCAAAGACTGAGAAGTCGTCCATGAATACCTATACGAATATTTCCACCATGTCAGTGAAAATAGCCATCATGCATCTCTGGAAGGTGGCTGGTGCATTACAAAGACCAAATGGCATCCGCGTGAAGGCGAAGGTGCCATAAGGGCAAGTAAACGTGGTCTTCTCCTGATCCTCTAGGCATATGACAATTTGATTGTAACCTGAATAACCATCCAGAAAGCAGTAATATTCATGCCCTGCTAATCTGTCCAGCATTTGGTCAATGAATGGGAGTGGGAAGTTATCCTTGCGGGTTGCTTTGTTGAGCCTTCGATAATCAATGCAAACTCTCCAACCCGTAACAGTGCGGGTGGGAATCATCTTATTCTTCTCATTCTCAATCACAGTTATCCCTCCCTTTTTGGGCACACATTGAACCGGCTCACCCAGTTGATGTCAGAAATAGGAAAAATGATACCTGCATCTAGCAATTTAATTACTTCTTTCTTCACCACTTTTTTCATGATGGGATTTAGCCTTCTTTGCTGCTCAACACTCGGGCGATGTCCATCTTCCAAAAAGATTTTATGCATGCAAAATGATGAGCTGATTCCTTTAATATCTGCCATGGTCCACCCAATTGCCTTTTTGTGCTCACGAAGTACCCTAAGCAATTTTTGTTCTTGTGTATTAGTCAGGCTGGATGAGATGATCAGGGACAATGTCTCAGAGTTCCCCAAATAAGCATAGCGTAAATGTGCTGGAAGAGGTTTGAGTTCCAACTTTGGAGATTCTTCAATAGATGGCTTATGAGGGATTAGAGTATCAGGCTTGTTCAACTCTTCAAATTTTCCTGGCCCGTGGAAGTAACTGCAAGATACTTCAAAAGCTTTCTCAATGTCTCCCCTTGTTTCATCCCCACAGTCTTCTTCATCCCCAACTAACACTTTCTCAAGAGGGTCAACAGGACTCATGTATGGAACCATTGACTCCGATTTGCTTTCCATTACAGTAATCATGGATAGCTCTTCATAGTGGACAGGTAACTTGAGTGCCTTATAAACATTAAACACCTCTACTCGATCACCAACTCGCATTGTCATCTTCCCTTCACACACATCGATGATATCTCGGCCTGTAGCTAAGAATGGACGCCCCAAAATAAATGGGACTTCCTGATCAGGCTCATAGTCCAAGATAATGAAATCAGCTAGGAATATGAAGGAACCCACCTGCACCATCACATCTTCAATTACTCCCTCAGGATGAGCAAGGGAGCGATCAGCCAATTGTAAAATCATTGTTGTTGGGCGTGGTTCACCCAACACCAATTGCTTGAACACAAATAGCGGCATCAGATTAATACTTGCCCCAAGATCTCACAAAGCTCGCCCGACTGCATGCTTACCAGTTGAGATTTGGATAGTAAAACTACCCGAATCTTTTAATTTCTGAGGTACCTTACTTTGAATTCTTGATCTAACTTCCTCCGTGAGTGCCACGGTTTCGAACTCAGTCAACCTCCGTTTATTTGCCACAATGTCCTTGATGTATTTAGCATATTTGGTCACCTTCTTCAAAATTTCCACCAGTGGAATATTGATTTGTACCTGCTTCAAGAGATCAAGAAACTTTTTGTATGCGGCATTATCTTTCACCTTTTGCAACCTTTGAGGGAATGGAGGGGGTGGCCTCGCAACAATTGGTGGGGGTTGCTCAGCCACCGCCTCCTTTGCTGGCTTATCTGATTCTTTCGGGTTGTCTGATGTTGATTCAATAGTGATTTGTTCCTCATCAAAAGTTACATGCTTCCTCTTCTTGGACTGAACTTCTTCCAATTACTTCCCATTCCGCAATGATATAGCATTAACAGATGCTTTAGGATTAGCTTCAGTGTCACCTGGAAGCGCCCCCGTTGGTCGGGTATTTTGAGAACTGGCGAGTTGCCCCACTTGACGTTTTAAGTTTCTCATCGCTACAGTCTAGGCTTAGTGATCAGCCATTATTTTCTGATTGAAAGCAAGTTGGTCATTCATCATTCTCTTTATAATCTCTTCAAGGCTTGCTGATGGTTCAGCCTGAGGTGGTTTGTACTGCTGTTGAGCTGCTGGATGCATGTAGTTATGCTGAGTGCTCTGATTTCCACCCCAATAGAAGTTTGGGTGGTTTCTCCAGTTGGGGTTATAAGTGTTTCCATATTGATTTTCTCTTCCCCTATTCGTGTTACCCACAAAGCAGACAGACTCTGGATTCACTGGGCATAAATCACTCGAATGACCCTCTCCACAGACTTCACAAAATACCTGAATCTGTTGAACTTGTTGGGCCTGTTCCACTGGTTGAGATTGTTGCTTGTTAATGATCAGGTTCATCTGATTGACTTGGTTAGTCAACGTGGAAATCTGGGCTGACAATGCTGAAACCACATCTAGTTCAAGAACCCCTGGTGACTTTTGAACCACATTTCTCCCCATCTCACCTTGCCAGTCTGGATTGCTTTTGGAGAATTTATTCAGTAATGTAAATATTTCATCATAATTCTTATCCAACACCTAACCTCCGGCTGATGCATCTACCATAATTTTTGTTTGCGGATGGAGCCCCTCAATGAAAGTGTGAACCAACACCTCGTTTGTCTGATTGTGATGAGGACAGTCTCTGAGTAGCCTCTTGAATCTTTCCCATGCTGAATATAACGATTCACCTGTTTTCTGTCTAAAGGAGACTACTCACTCCTGATCTTTGCGGTCTTTCCTGAAGGGAAGAACCTTGCCAGAAATTTTCTCGCCAGATCGTTCCATGTTGTGATGGAATTAGTTGGTTCTTCCTTCATCAACCACTTTCCTTCGCCCAATATAGAGAATGGGAAAAGCGTGAGCCTCACATAATCTGGCGTGACCCTGTTAGTGATATAAGTATCACTAATCTCCAAGAAGTTCAGAATGTGCTGCTGTGGATCCTCGTGTGGAAGACCCAAAAACTGCCCGTTTGCATGAAGTAGTTGGATCATGCTCTGTTTCAGCTCAAAGTGCCCAGTGATTCTGGGCTTCACGATGCTGGAGGTGACATTAGCAATACTGGGCATTGCCACCTCCTGAACAGCCATGTGTTGTTCCTCTGCTTGTTCACAGGAAATCGGATAAAGTCCTGAATATTGTCTGTATCTCTTGCTTCTCGCAAACTCCTGTGAAATGATCTCTCAGGTTCGGGGTCAAAGCCGTCAAGTCTATCCTGGCTTCTGACCCTACGCATTCACTCGAAGTTCCAGAGATTAGAGCAAAAATCACGCGACGTTAGACTCAATGAAATAACCAATTAAAGCAAGTAACTAAAAAGTAGTCTATATTCAAGTACCCGACAACGGCGCCAAAAACTTGTTGGTCCCAAACGCACACGCAAGTATACGTGATCGTAGCAAGTAATATAATGTTAAATGGAATGTCGAACCCACAGGGAATTGCGTAAACTACTTATTGAATCACTCTAATTGATATTTAATCGAGCCAAAACAAAATCCAGGAATACAACTAATTTATTCTACGATTATATGAACTAATTATCAAGTAACGACAGTATTGTTGTGTATTCAATAGAGACAAATATTCCAGGGTTGTGATCAATTCACCACTCGTATTGCATTCTACTTAACTCTCCCTTTCATATAATTCACTCATGGTTGCTAATTAATCGATAAATGCTCTCATAGCCTTCTCCCGAAGCACTACTCGCCTATTCTCAATAGATTAACGCCTATATTCCTATGAAATTAATCTATTAGAACGCACTAAGATTACGATGTTTAATTAAGCACGGTGACTAGGTATATTCCTATCCTAACCACAAATCCGCTCCCCTGAAGGGTTAAGATCGCGCTCTCTTCAATTCTTCTCTAATCTATATACGGCTTTCCCAAGCATAACATAGATAGTATATAGAACCAAATTGCTGGCCAAACAATTAAGCATTTAAACGCAGAATTGAAGAAACAACCATATATTGAGCGAACTATAATCAAGGTTAATTTAATGTCGAATAACAATATTCATGGCTAAACCACAACCCCATAACAATGGGTGTTTAGCCACTCATACTAGAATTAAACAATTGCATAAGTCTTGCATAAATGGAAAATACTATAATAAGATGAAGAAAACTGATAATCCTTTGCTTCCTCAATGATCTTGTGTGTCTTCTCTCCAAAAATGGCGTTCTCCCCTTCAAAGTTGTGTTTTTTGGTATATTTATATGTTTGGGGTAAACCCTAAACGTGTAGGAGACTTCTATTCCAACCGGGAAACACTTAAAACCTTCAAAACTCGGAATTAACCGGACCAGGGATCCCAGGCGTTAAGCCCCAAATGCCCAACTAAAGCCTGGGTAGGCCAGGCGTTTGGGCTCTAACACCCCACTAACGCCTGGGTATGGCTGGCGTTTGGGCTGAAATGCCTGGCTAACGCTGGGTTATGCCAGGCTTTTTGTCTAAAACGCCCGGCTATGGCCCGGGTCACTCCTTTTCGACTCTTGAGCGTATTTTTGACGTTTATATACCCCTTTAGCTCGGCTTCCATCTCCAATTCACCTACACATGAAATAGACTCCATTATACACATATAACGTGTATTTTATCACAAAAGCACATAAAATGTAAGGTACATGATCCTTAAAACTATGGATTCTACCCACACATCACCATCGAATTAAGCGAGCACAATATAACATATCGGCCGCGAACAACGATAAAGTCGCAAGTACTCGTCGACTTCGTCGCCGATTTCAGCGCTAAAATAATGCCCGAAGTCGAGTAGGAAGCCTCTCGTACCTCTCCCAAGTTACCCGACCTATGGATCTTGTACACTGATAGCGCTTCCAACGTGTCAGGATCTGGATTGGGACTCGTACTCGAGGTCCTGACAGGCGAAGTCATCCGCCAGTCCATACGGTGTCCTGATATGACTAACAATGAGGCCGAGTCCGAGGCTGTAATTGCAGGACTAAGACTAGCTCTCAAGTATGGAGCACGACAAGTCTTCCTCCAGTGTGACTCACAACTCAGCGTCAACCAAGTCACATGGACTTTCCAAATCAAAGAACAGAGGCTACAAAAGTATCAGGTAAAAATTCATCAGCTACTGTCCGAGTTCGACGAATGTCAACTCGACCAGATACCTCAAGCACAAAACATCGAGGCAGACGGCCTCGCAAAATTAGCAGCAGCCACCCAGAACATAAGCGGAAAGGAAAATGTGGTCTCCCTTCTCTATTCGTCAATAGACCAAATTGAGGTACACACTATAAACTTAACTTGGGACTTGTGCAACCGTATTATATCATATTTGCAGGAGGGAGTGCTTCCATCAGACAAAAAAAAGCCAAGAAGCTTCGAATGCAGGCGGCCAGATACAACATCATCAACCACGAGTTGCACAAAAGAACGTTTGGTGTCCCATTGGCGGAATGCCTGGGGCCAAACCAAACAAGGCGCGTCCTCGAGGAAGTACACGAAGGCCACTATGGAGCCCATACCGGCAACCGAGCCCTCGTCAGATGCCTCATACGAGTAGGCTATTACTGGCCCACCATGAAAAAGGAAGTCGCCGACTTTGTCAGAAAGTGCGAGCAGTTCCAGAAATACGTTCCAATGATTCACCCGGCAAGCGAGCACCTCCACTCAGTCACATCGCCATGGTCATTCATCAAATGGGGAACGAACTTCGTTAGACCACTTCCAACGGGACGAGGTAATGTATGATTTCTTTTGGTTTTAACCGACTACTTTTATAAATGGGTAGAAGCAGGTGCATTCACCCAAATACACGAATATGAAGTTATCACATTCATATGGATAAACATCATATGTCGCTTCGACATCCCCAAAGAAATCAATTGTGAAAATGGAACCCAGTTCACCGGGAAAAAGACCGCTGAATTCTTCAAGAAATGGCACATCAAGCGAATACTCTCCACGCCATACTATCCCGCAGGAAACGGTCAAGCATAATCCTCCAACAAAACAATATCGAACAACATGAAGAAGAAGCTCGAAGATGCCAAGGGATTGTGGCCGGAACTACTACCAGAAGTGCTATAGGCATAGTGCACTACGCCAAAAACAATAATAGGAGAAATGACATACTCACTAGTGTATGGGAGTGATGCAGTGATACTAGTCGAAGTCGGAGAATCAAGTTTGATATACTCCAATGAGAGTGGACCAAGCAATGACGAGAACAGAAAGCAAGACCTCGATGAAGCAGATGAGCGAAGAGACTTGGCCTACATAAGGATGATAGCTCAAAAACAACAAGCAGAACGATAGTAGAACAAAAAGGCCAAAGTAAGACCATTCAAATTCGGAGACTACGTACTCAAAGCCAAAACACAAGCGAGCAAAGACACATGAAAAGGTAAACTAGGAACCAATTGGGACGGGCCATACAAAATCACGACGCCAACAAGCAAAGGGTCATTCCAACTAGAAACAATGGAGGGAAAGCTACTACCAAACAATTGGAACGCCGCCCACCTCAAATACTTCAACTTCTGAAGATGGACATCCTCCAAGTCGTACTCTTTTCCCTCACTCGAGTTTTGTGCCAATTGGGTTTTATCGGGGAGGTTTTTAATGAGGCGACGAAGAGGACGTCTCGAAGTTTAGGTATTGAATTCACCGCTCTGCTTATTGACTACTTCTCTAGGAAAAGTGATGAAGGACTAGATAGACTAGGACTTCTCAAATGTATGTATGGGGAAAACACAAACATGTAATATCCTCCAATGAATGAATAAATAAATCAGTACGCGGCATTCTTACACAACTCCACCAAATTTGCACATCACACCAACGCAGAGAATATACATTCGACAGCGCTCGAATTAACTCACATTCGACACCGCTCGAATCAACTTATATTCGACCTCGCTCGAATCAACTTATATTCGACCTCGCTCGAATCAACTTATATTCGACCTCTCTCGAATCAACTTATATTCGACCTCGCTTGAATTAACTTATGTACGCCCTCGCTCGAATTATTCTCTAAAGTCCACATTAGACCTCGAATCGATCTATATTCAACCTCGTTCAAATCAATCTACACTTGACTTCGTCTAAATCAACTTTACATCTAATCGACTGAAAGACAAGGACTTACAAAAGAAGACAGCAACAGAAAAAGAAAAGAAAATCCGAAAATACACAGCAGAAAATAGTTGTTCCATTTCAATCGATTCCGTTCCAATACATTTTACAAAGGGATTCAGAAACGCCTCCACCAAAAGAAAGTAGCAAAAACACAAAAAACAAAATCCAAGTACAAAGGCTTCACACCACATTGTCTCCCCCATCACCGGCATACTCATCATCATACTAAGGGTCATAGGCGAGCCCTTCTAAAGCGTCTTCATCATCATCCCCCCCAGGCGTACAAGGGTCATATCCGCAGGCATCATGAGCTGCGCGTGCCTTGACACGAACAACCTCAAATTCCGCCTCGGAAACCTTTCCAGCTGCCTTCAAAGACCTATATACGTCAAGTTGGGCCTCAGCGTGAACCCACATCTCATACAGCTCGCGTGGCACACTGGGGTCAGCGGAAGTACAGAAAGTAGACAGTTGGGCTTGTTGTTGCTCTTTATCGGCTTTCAGGGTGGCAACTCACTCATTTAGCTCAGACAACTCCGCTTCTAAACCCTCAATCCGCTCTTCTAACCTCGCCTCCTTGAGCGCTGAAGTCTCCGCCTCGCTAGCCCGCTCAGACCTACAAACACGTAGGGTACCTCCTAGGGCTGCTGCCTCTGCTACGGCGGCCATCCTGGTTTTCTCAACTAGGCTCAGCTCTTTGGCCCTAGCGCTTAACTCTGTCCTCAAGTTGACGACCCTAGCCTCGCTTTGCTCAAGCTCGACCTTTAAGGACATCACCTGCGCCCGGAGGTCCGCATTCTCAGCCATCACCCCCTTACTCACCTCGAGCTCATCCTCCTTGGACCTCAGCGTCCCCTCCAACATGCTACATCGGTCGATGGCCCTCATAATCTCCTCGTTCTTCTCCTTCAATTCCTCATCTTTCTTCTTAATCTCATTGTGAAACACCTGAAATTGGCCGTCCTTGCTAACGATTTTGACCAGCGTTCGGTTCTTGGAGCGGTACTCTCCATACTTGGATTATATCCTCTTAAAGAGAATCATCATCTACTCTTCTCGTCGGTCATGATCAGTCTCTAAGATGATATTCTAACATACAAAGGAAGGCAAGTCGGCAAGAGCAAAACGCATATATGAAATGGACAAACTTAGCGGGAGAGAAGTGAAACTCACTCGCAAGGCCATGCCCGATATACCCAGAGATAGGTCTACATCTCTCAGCGTCTGCAACGTCTTATTCTTGGCTTTCGTGCACAAAGAAGCAAAGGACGACGCCGCCCGTTCCGAGTTGATCAAGAGGTTATAGTTCACGGGGATGACTATGTGTCGATCAAGACCCTTCGTCCTTATATCCACACGAGTAAACCTCTCTTTGAAAGCCATACCTCCTCAGGGTCGATGTCGGAGACAAACTCATCGCCTTCCACAGGGACGGCTCTATCTCTCCCACCCGCTGATGATAAGCCAACCTTGACAGCCTGTGCAGGCTCCCCTCTATAACAGAACCCTTCAACCTCGGATGGCCTCTCCACCCTGACGGTACCCGGGCGTAGAAACAACCTCGATGTTTATTAAAGGCACCGACTCCGCATACAGGGTGATAAGACATTCCGGCTCAGCATCAGCAACAATGGACTTTCCAGTCTCCACCCTTCGTCTCTTCCTCGGTGACGCCTCTCCCTCTCTGTGAGACGACTCATCAATTAGGTGCAAGATAGGCTAAGAAGAGATCTCATTCGGTGTAGCGACAGCCCGAGGGGCGAAATCCCCTAATAATAAAGCTTGAGTCTAATCCCCTCGTACAGACTCGGCCAATACAAATTTCATTCCGGCCGAAGCGATTGCCTGGCGGAATGCGGGCACCGGAGCTTTCGCCTTCTTGGAAGATCGTCGGCGTAGCACAAAAAGAAAATCACATTAAAGAACACTGATGAACGGTGACATGTTATAAAGTAAAAATAAGACTTACTGGACGAGGGTTTGGGCCCGAACCGCCTGTGAAAGGACGCCCAGTCGCGGATTCCCACATTATGGGGTAAAATACGAGTTACCCAATCTTTGATGTCGAAAACCAGGGAAGGTGAATGCCTATCAGCTGAAAGCGGAAAGCCATGAGCGAGTCGAGAACAAAAAAAAATAGAAAAGAGAAATAAGGGGGATAAGCAACATATGGCAAGTAATAAAAGACCCTTACGATTGAATTCCATTACTCAGGGAACCCGGTAGGATCTGCCACTAAGTGCTCGATTCTGATGAAGAAGTATTTACACCAAAACCGACGGTTTGCCTTGTCGTCCATCCTAGCCACCAATCCTTAAGTCCCACGACAGCGGAGATGAATCAACGTACCTCTATAAGAAATGGGCGAGAAGAGGTGCAGTAGATGACGGATAGAGACCTCGCAGCCGGCCAACTCTGCGAACTTCGCCAGCATCACAAACACCTTATACAAATATGGGGAGAGCTACACCGGGAAGACGCTGTAGAAACGGCAGAACTCCTCCGCTAATGGGGGTAGAGGAAGAGAATAACCCACCAAGAACGGTTAGACATAGAAAGCACAATACCCAGGCCGATGGACTTGTATGATATTGTTACCTGCCGGGACAATATCAATGTAAGAAGGGATATGGAATTTAGATTGGAGGGCGGATATTTGGCTCGGCCCAGTTTCAGATAGTACCTGAGCAGGAGCAGGGGTGGGTTCTTTAGGAAAGTCATTTCTGACCAAAGGGTTCCGATGAACAACCTCCTCCACGGTGGGAAAGCTCTCATCTTCCTCAACCATGGGTTTACCGCCGTTGGAAACTATGGCTACCGACAATGGGGTGGTGTCGGAGACCGTGTCAGAAGTATGAGGAGAATTTGTCATTTTTCACAACAGAATGTGTACAGCGGAGCCGGAAAAAGAAAGTACCGACGGGAGAAGAAATCGAAAGCTGAAACTAAAAGAGTAGAAGAAAATCGCGACAGAGATTGGAGAAGAAGTTGAAGGATATGCAAAGTGCATATGGAATATGAGACGCTAAAGTTTTGGTAGTGGAACACCCCTCCTCTATTTATAGGGTATGGTGGCGCCTAAATCGAGGCAAAAGGGCCATTAGTGGCACCAAAATCGAAGCAACAGAGGTACATGAAACAACGTAATACATTGGGAAGACGTGTAATGATGACGTGCGTGGACATGACATCATCCTATGTCAGTCACGCCAATCACGACCCTTGAGGCGACCTTCACCAGTTCGACCTCGACCAATCTGGCTCAATCACAACGACTGAATTTCTTTTGACCGGTTGTAGACAGAATCCGTTCATCGAGAACATCCATGAGGATGACCTCAACAAACGGAGGGACTAATTGTATTGGTCAAAATTAGGCCGAGCATAACGACTGCAAATGGACGAGACGTGGTCGAGGTTGAAGCCAACCACGGCTCAGTGGCGAGGAGTTGCCTAAAGAAAGACTAGTGTCGAGGTTGTGTAGAGAACAGATAACAGCAACGGCTAGAATAAGTTTTAGAATAATGAGAAGGAATATTCCGTTGAATATTCCTTTAGTTGTACTTTTTAGGGTTTCCTAGGAATATCCCCTATAAATAGGAAGAGATAAGGAATAAAAAGGGGATCTTCACTTTTCTGATAAGAACATATTGTAAAATGTTGACTATAGAGAATATACAAGACGCTTGTCTTGTCCATTGATTCCATTGCTCAATACACATCTTTTATTTACAAGATCCAAACATTCCTTGTCTATCTTCATATTCTATTATCTCATGTTGTTGTCATAGAGGGAAGTCGTCCAAGTCATCTAACATTTATGTGACAAATTCCTTCTTATTACATTTAATGTCCTTATCCACATTTATTGCATACATTCATTGCTAAATTCATTGACAATCATTGGAACATTTTACTTGGCATTCATTGATAATAGACACGGTTCCATTTTATCAATATATCTAAACTTTAGATCTAGTAATTATTATTTTTAACTAGGATTCATCCAAAAATTTTCTCATTAATTAGTTTAACTAAAAGATTTAAAACTGTTTGGTAAAACAATCAGTTCCATGATTATAATCCTATAAAATAACCTTGTATATATCAATATTGTACCGAACAACTCCCAAATGATATATTATCACATTTTTTTTAAGGCCAATGTAATATATATATAGGGGTCGTTTGACTAGATAAAATTAATCTCAAATTTTATAATGCGATATCCCCCTAATTCCTGTAACCAAGTGAACCCTTAGGGATCGTTTGGTTGAGAAATAAATTATTCCATGATTAATTATTTCGAGATTAATTATAATATATTTTTATCTCAATCAATATTAGATAACTTAATCTCAAATTTAATCTAAAAATTAATTATCTCTCATCTCTCGTATCAAACAAGTACTTAAACTCTTGTCAGGTTAACGAGGAGCGACGAGAAGGAGTGGAGGGGGTAGTGGTACGTGGAGTGACCCCGGAAGTGAAAAAACCAGTCAAAAGAGCAAAGGGGAGTGGGGATACACGTGAAGACAGGTACGGTACAATACAATGTGCAGTCTTATTAATTTTGTCGATCAGTTAGTACCTTTGACCTATGCCTTGGGAACACGTCGTACGCGTTACTGTCCTTTCAAAATCTTTTATTGTCACTGCATTGCAGGGTAGTAAATCACTGAATTTCTTGGCACACATTTCACCTCATTGGTGGCTGTGGGGTAGAGAGGTAATCACTGTTTTTGACTACTGACCAAATGAGTTGGCCTGGCTTGCTACTTGCTTCTCACTGCTTTATCTTTACACATAAAATTCTCAACCTTCAAACTTTACGGTCTACTAATTGCTCTGCAGCAGCTATGAGTTCATTACTCACTGCTAACACAGATGAAAGGTTCTTCGGCTTAACCGACAAAAGATACTTCTTCATCTGAGCATAAAACTTTTAAAAAAATTATAATCTAAGGAGGAGATAGAGGATAAATCCCAACCAAAAATAATTAACTCTAAATCAAAAATCACAAGCAAAAGTAAATTAACATAGTTGAACCTTAAGATCGGCTATAGTCTCGATCGAGTTTCATAATACAAGAAAAGATGGCAACTTAAATAACATCAAATAGTAATGGAAAGCAGATGAAGGAAAGGATTCACCCAATCTGGTACGAGATAGAACTTCGTTTATTTGATAAAATTGAATTACAGATGAACACAAAGATTCTAAGCTCTTTCTTCCTCTTAGTGCAGGACCTGAGGTGACGGACCTCCTTCCTCCAAGGATGGTGCGTGTGTACTTTAGAATCAGTTCCCCCTTGCACCATTCCCTCTCCTAGTATTTATACAAAACATTTTTATTATCCAGCGGTCCTCAACCAGAGTGTCAAAGTCCCTCGAATATCCTACAAAATAATCCTTTAAAATGCCTAAGTGTCGAACTAGCCATACGGGCCTCCTGAGTGCTCGACCTCGACCATAGCTGAGCCACTCGCCGGCGTATTGCTTCCTATACGCGACTTCGACCCGATTGACCCCTGGTCATTCTTCCTCAAGTAGACTTCTTTTGATCAGATTTCGACCCATACAGAGGTGTCGTTGTGCATGTTATTTGCAGATGACATTGTATTGAATGGTGAGACGCGAGGTTAGAGGTGTGCAGGCGAGTCTAAAGATTTCAAGTTGAGCAAGACCAAGACAGAATACTTGGTGTATAAGTTGAGTGGTGCAATTCAGGGAGTGGAAGAGGAGGTGAGGCTAGATTCACAAGTCATCCCTACGAAAGGAAGTTTAAGTACTTTGGGTCTATTATAGAGCGAAATGGAGAGATTGATGAAAATGTCACATGTCGTATTAGGACGGGATGGATGAAATGGGGACTTGCTTCCGGCGTTTTCTGTTAGAAGAAGGTGCCAACAAAATCTTAAAGGTATATTCTATAGAATAGTGATTGGACTGGCTGTGTTGTATGGGGGCTGACTGTTGGCCAGTAAAGAGCTCTCATGTCCAGAAGTTGAAGGTAACAGAGATGAGAATATTGAGATGGATGTATCGGCCCACCAGGTTAGATATGATTATAAATGAAGTTATTCGAGGCAAGATGAGTGTGACCCCTATTGAGGACAAGATGCGGGAAGCGAGCCTTAGATGATTTGGACATGTGAGGAGGAGAAACACAGACGCCCCGGTAAGGAGGTGGGAGAGGTTGACATTGGAGGGCCTAAGGAGAGGTAGAGATAGATTGAAGAAGAGTTAGGGGGAGGTGATTAGGCATGACATGGACGCATCTATAGCTGGCCGAGGACAAGGCTCTTGATAGGACTGTGTGGAAGTCGAGCACTAGGGTAGTAGGTTAGGTAGCCTAGATTGTTCATACTGGTAGTCTTAGTACGCACTCTTGCATTCTGTTAGTATTAGGTTTCTATGACTACTTGTCGTTTATTGCATTTCGGCCATCTTGCTATATTGTTGTTATTTATGGTGCTTTTATATGGCTTCTCGGTATTGTTCCTTCTTATTATTTTTCTTCATTAATGTGGTGCTTATATTTTTCAGAGCAGAGGGCATTTCTTATCTTTGCCAAAAAAAATGTCACACTTTATTATTTGGATACACTTTAACTTTAAACTTCATACTTACTCTTAAATTGAAACATAGGTAGTATTTATCAATATGCATGCTGAAGCCTGAAAGTTGCTATAATCAGAGTCAATCTCTTGCTTAGACAGAAATACGATTTGCCAATTTTCAAACTGTATGATGAAAGCTAGGTCAAGATTATATAACTTAATTTGAGTTTCGACCTTTGATTGCGTCTTAATTTGTCAATCTTCCTTTGGCGAGAACAGTGAGAACATGTACTCTAAAATAGGCTAGAAACAAATTCTACATTATGACCACATCGTGAAGAAAAATTTTCTGTTGATGAGATCAGCGGTGGATGTAGGGTTGTAGTATCGGGTTCACACAAATCCAATAATTTTATCTTAGGATAAAAATTTATGTATAAAATTATATCAAATAATTGACATGAATCTATAACTTTAAAAGTTGAATAAGTTTTAGTTAAAATCTTAATAATTGAACCACAAAACTTAAGACTAGACTCAACTCATATCTTTCAAAATAACTAGGGGCGTCTCTATGTGGAGGAGCATGGTGGACGTGGATCCATGCTCCTCTTCTTATACTATATAGAACAATAGTATTATATTTATTAAAAATTACTTAAATACTAAATTGCTCGAATTCGGGTACGGATATCCGATACAGACACGGATCCTAATGTCGTATAATTCGGCAAAATCTAAATTTTAAGATTCGAGGGTACGAATCCAGGTATGGATACCTGTGCGGAGATTCGACTAAAAACATTCAAAATTATAAAAAAATAGAGCTATAAATACAAACTCAAAACACGACCCCTTGAATTGTTGGTTTTTCTAGAACACAAAGCAGCAAATATGAGACAAAAATACTACAATATTGAAGGTATGTTATTTCGCATGTCTTAAGTATGTTTTATTTATAATTTTGAGAAATCAAAATTTCAATTTCTCCAAAATTTGTCGATGGACTCAGGTCAAAGTATCTGAAGTTAGTTGATCGAATCTGGAACGTATCCCGCTCCCGCATCCGCTCCCGTCCGTGTCGAGACGAGTGTGACACCAAAAATAAAGAGTTCGCGCAACATAACTTATATATATGTGTGTGTGAGCGCGCACTTAAGCTTAAAGAATTCTATGGTGCAATGATTATTAGTTGGTACAAAGAAGCTAGGGTCAAATCTCACGTCTATCTTGTTACTTTTTCCTTTTGCTAGAATTGAGCTTAGGGTTTCAAATCTTGCCTTTATGAGCATGTATAGCATTCTCTTCTTGTGTCTTAATTAAGTATATTTTTTATTTGGTTTATTCATCTCCAAATCCACATTGAAATAAAGAAAAAATTTAATTTGAACCTATAATTCAAATTAGTAATGGGTTATAGTAATAACTTAAAGTTGCACTCGTCGTCTAAGTTAAATTTTGAATTCACCTCTTCGTGCATACATCTTGTTGAAATTCTGAATCTGCTTCTGCTTCTTCTGAGTGAAACAAAGGTAGTTATGGGAGCGCCGCATGCGTTCTTTGAACAAAATGAATCTTGGGTTCCGAGCAAGAACAAGCAGCCAAGCAAGAGGGAGTAGTAAATGATCGATCACTAGCGTCCAATTCCTTTTGCATGCTTTTTGGGTCCTCTTAAATATCTGTCCTTGTATATAGACTTTACTACAACGCCCGCAGAGATAGACTCTGTGCTCAACAGTACACTGTACAGCAACAAAGATAGCAGCTGTTTGGGTGGAACTAACTGCTGTTTGCAGAAGGGGGAAGGGCTGAAGGGGGAGAGGAATTAGGTGATTGACCATTGCTCAGATTTCGAAGAGAAACATTGCCACGTGAATTTGTGCAATTATTTACTGCCTCTGCTCTTTGCTCTTTTATTACCCTCCAATATTCCATCATCAGTTACGTCAATCTTCAAACTGATTAATATTTCTAAATTTTTTCGATTTTTATGGAGTTCGGAAGGCAATGAAAAGAAGAATTAAGGAAGTCAAATTTACTTCTTTTTTTTTCTAATTTCCTATAGATATGACATCTCGTTTAAAATGGTAATACTTATATTTCCATTCCGTCAAGTTAGATAAATTTTCATATTTGTTCAATCATCAGTGTCCTTATTATTAATTTAAGTTTGATGTACCATTTGGAAGATAAAAGTTCGATAAGATATTCAATGAAGGGGGCACTAGCAGTGTAAAAATAAGATAAATCGTAAATCATGAAAAATATAACAACAACAGTAACAAACTCAATGTAATCCTACATATTAGGGTCCGGGAAAGATAGATATGCGTTGACCTTACCTTTACCTTGTAAAGGTAAAATGACTCTTACCGATGAATCCGCAACTAAATGAAAAGAGGAAAAAAGCAGAAATAACAATTGGTAACAACAACGAGATGGGTGATAAGGTGACATGGACATAGAATAATTGATGCAAACGAATCAACAAATAGCAAAAATAGTATGCACAAAATTAATACTAATGCAACCAGCATGAAAGGAGACACACACGCCTGTGCACTAACCTTCTACTCATTCCCTAATCTCTACACTCTCCTATCAAGGATCATGTTCTCAGTAAGTTGAACTTGTGTTATGTCCTCCATAATCACCTCTCCCCAAAATTTTTTAGGCTTACCTCTACCTCTTCTCAGCCCCACCGTGGCCAACCTGCCACACCTTCTTGCCGGGGAATCTATGCATCTCCTCTTCATGTGTCGTACTATCTGAGTCTAACTTCCCAAATCTTGTCATCAAGGCCACTCCCACCTTGACCCGAATACCATCATTCCTAATTTTATCTCTCCTAATATGTCACACATTCATCTCAGTATCCTCCTTTCTGCTACTTTCATCTTCTGAACATGGTTGTTTTTGACATGCCAATACCTGCTCGATACAATATAGTCGGTCTAACTACTACTCTGTAGAACTTACATTTAAGTCTTTGAGGTAACTTCTTATCACATAGAACCTCGTAAGCGAGTATCTATTTCATCCACCAAGCTCCAATCCGTTATGTGACATCTTCATCAATCTCTTCATCACCTTGAAGTATAGATCGGAGGTACTTAAAACTCCCTTTCATGGGGATGACTTGTGACTCCAGCCTCACTTTCATGTCCGCCTCATGAGTCACATTGCTGAACATGCATTCTAAGTACTCTATTTTAGTCCTACTCAACTTAAAACCTATTGACTCCAGAGTCTGTCTCCAAATTTCCAGCCTCGCTTTAACACCGTCTCGCGTCTCATTGATCAACACTGTGTCATTCGTAAATAACATGCACCATGGCATCTCCCCTTGCATGTGCCACGTAAAACCATTCACCGCCAAGGCAAATAAAAACGGGCTAAGAGCGGATCCCTGATGCAATCCCATCACAACTGAAAAATATTCTGAGTCTCCTCTCACTGTCCTAATCCGGGTCTTAACTCCATCATACATATCCTGAATCACCCTAACGTATGCTACAGACACACATCTAGCCTCCAAACATCTCCAAAGAACTTCCATCGTGACTTTGTCATAAGCTTTCTCTAGATCAATAAATACCATGTGCAAATCCCTATTCCTTTCCCTATACTGCTCCACTAGTCATCTAATAAGGTGAATGGCTTCAGCGATCAATTGCCCCAGAATGAATACAAACTGGTTCTAGAAAATAAACACACTACTCCTCACCCTAAATTTCACCACCCTCTAACAAACTTTTATAGTGTGGCTTAGCAGCTTGATACCTCTATAATTATTGCAATTGTAAACATCACCTTTATTTTTGTACACCAAAACCATTGTACTCCACCTCCCTTCTTCATGCATCTTCATCGTCTAAAAGTGATATTAAATAACCTAGTAAGCCACTCCAAGCCTGCTCTTTTCCGCGTATACTTCCAAAATTCCACAATTATCTCGTCTAGCCCCGTCGCTCTACCCCTGCTCATCTTACGCATAACCCCCACAATCTCAACAATCTTGATATGCTTGCAATACCCAAAATCTCGATGAATCTCGGAGTACTCCAACTCCCCTAGCACAATGTTTCTATCCCAATCTTCGTTTAAGAGTATGTGAAAGTATATTTGCCATCTTCGCTATATATGATAATAGAAAAAAAAATATCTTATTGATAATAATGATAATTTTACTTCAATCATGAGCTTAGTTGTTACTCCAACAGTAGAAAGATTGGAAATGGAAAAAAATGGAGTTCTACAAAAGGCAAAGTTAAAGTTAATTTGACATTGGGTTGGTTGAGATTTGAAAAAAGGTAAAAAAGGTGTGTGTAAGTTAAAGTTGTTTTAGACATGAAAAAACAAGCTAAGTTTTGTAATTAAAAACTTGAAAAAGTCCTAAAACTTCTTTTCCAAATTTCAAAATTCATATTCCTAACTTGAAGTTGAAAAATGGGTCAATTTAATAACACTTATTTGAAACAATCTTCAAATCTTTGAGCCAATGGGGCTAGTGTATGGAGCAGCGCCATATCATGTTAAGCGTATTTACTGCCTTTACTGGTATTTCGGAGACGCACACACAAGAAGCTAGAAGCTAGATTCTAGTCTTTGATGGGCAATAAAATACACAAACGGAATCGACGAGAAATCGTGAATCTCCATATAAAAAGTCTTAACATTATGAAAAAGGAGCTACGTTAAGTATACAATTACTCTTAATGGTGTGACACAAGGAACGTAATGCGAACTTGACCACACTATATATCACACTATGGTAGGTGTCACGGGGTCGTTTTTAGTTTCTCCAAAAACAGCCCGTGCGGCAGCCAAGTTG
>MDKI01039510.1:0-13235 GCA_005239505.1 Nicotiana paniculata
TGCGCATAAAATGTAAGGTATATCACATGTTAAACTATGCAATTTAGTCTCGCATCAGTTACATTTTCGAAGAAAATCGAATAAAACAAGTCATGCCAAGGAGGACCTCGATAGGAGAATGTTGTAATGGACCAAACGGTCAAATAAACCGTGTCCATATAGAATAATCGATCCCTGAAAAAACATGTACGCATGTATCGATTACTCAAAGAAGCACTCTTATTATATCGAAACACTTTTGTGCCTCGAAGAAGTCTACTATTTTCACATTTAACGGCTCAAGGGCCAAATATACTTGAATACTCGGGGACTTTCATCGACAGTCAACATGTCGAGCCATCAAAAACTCGAGCCTATAAGACCTCAACGAGGCAAACTCGAACTTATAAGACCTCAATGAGGCATACTCGAACTTACAAGACCTCAATGAGGCAAACTCGAACTTATAAGACCTCAATGAGGTATACTCGAATTTACAAGACCTCAATGAGGCATACACGAACTTACAAGACCTCAATGAGGCATCCACGAACTTATAAGACCTTAAAAAAAGCATCCCCTCGATATTAAGGCCAAGGTCATCTCGCTCGGGGACTAAAGGCTACAACCATATAAAAGACTACCGTCATATGAAAGGTCTACGGCCAAAATAATGCGGCTCGGAGACGTCCGACTTCCTCAATAAAACTAAAGGCCTTCAAATACATCGAAAAACCGGTTAAATCAGGCTAGGGGCTTCGATAAAATCAACCCCGAATAATGTAAAGGCTTCGAAAACATCAGCTTTCTAGAAAACCCCAAGAGGTACTCAACTATCGTTACTCATCGACTTGCAAACGAGGTTCTAAACAATCGAACCATCTAAAATTCGAACGAATATAAAAACATGCCAAGGCATTACAAAATTTTTACAAGTCTTTAGCCAGAAAGGGGGAAAATAATAGCCATTTTAGAGGTCGAATCGACCCAATATAAAAAGAGCCTAAGGGCCGACATGTAAGAGCCTAAGGGACGATATGTAAGAGCCTAAGGGCCAATATAAAAAGCCTAAGGAACGACATGTAAGATCCTAAGGGCCAACCTAAAGAGCCTAAGGGCCGATGTTTTAAAGCCCAAGGGCTGATACTTAAATAACTTAAAGGCCGAAGCACACTATGCTCGGAACCTTACCCAGTTTAGATTCAAAAGTCCCGAGCTAAAGCTTAGCTCGAAGACGGACCCTAAGTGGTCACCTATTATCGATCATTGACTGAACACGAAACCTAAGGGTATTATATTCTAAGTCCAATACATTGGACTAATCGTCAATAACACCATATCTTATTTCAAAGACAAGATGGAAATTAACAAAACGAAGATGAAACAAAAGATCCTTTATATTCAGATGATGGTACAGAAAGTACATTTACAATACCCCCACATGGAGCCCTTACAAAAAAATTAAAAAGGGCCTAATCTATCGTCGGGTCGCCTGCTCGGAGGCAGCACCCTCGGGGACTTTATCTCCATCAAACCCCTCGAGATCATCCTCTTCCCCAGAAGCCTCCTCGTCAGCCTCCTCTTCATCATTTTCAACATCAACTTCATCATCGGAGGAAAGAACAAATTTGGCATCAACTTCGTCTGCCTTGGCTTGCTCTATCTCCACGGAGAGATCGAAGCCCTTGCATGGATCTATTCGAGGGTTTCCCTTCAAGATCGACAACGAACGTAATCGGTATTTCTTTTCTCCCGGTCGGAGGCCCCTCTCAATTCCATCTGAGCATCAACAACATCCTTCAAATAGATGGCCACCGTCTTGTCGGCCTTGGCTTGTAATTCATTGGCTTCAGTTCGGGATTTCTTAACCTCGGCCTTGGCCTTCGTGAGACCAGCCTCGAGCTCGTCTATCCTGCCCACATGAACCGAATTACTCTCTTGAGAATTCCGAAGTTGAATTTCAAGGGCAAATACCTTTACCAAAGCACCTTTTTTGGCTGCAGCAAGGATGTGCATCTATGCCTTCATTTCATTTCACTCAGAGTTGACGAGGTCGACCTCACCCCGAAGGCGTTACAGCATCTCCACCTTTTACTGCAACTGAGATTTCGAAGTGTTAGCCTCTGAAGATGGGAGAGGGAATCCATATTTTTTCAGAACTAAGGTTACCTGCTTTTCTAGCTTGTCCTCGTATTCTCGAGCTCTGGTCAACTCCGATTGAAGATGCCTCAGCTCCTTTTCCTTCTTGTCACAAAGAAGCTTGAGTGATTTATCCTCATTCGAGGATCTACTCAAATCAGCCTCACAGTGATGCAGTTCAGTTTTGAATTTATCGAAGGCCTACAAAAAGGAAAGCTCGATTAGACAAAAGAAGAAAGTATGACGTCGGAAAAATTATAGTACTGATAAAAACTTACGATTGAGCAAAGCCGTTGAGCCTCTTCGAAGATTGAGTTTTCATCCGTTGGTTCGGCCTCATCGACCCCAGTAAAGCAACCCTGGAGGGGGTCGTTTTCACTCGGGACTCCGTTATGGCATCTTCCGAAAAGGCTGGGAATGACGGTGAATGACTTACTGTTTCGTCCTCGGGGAGATCACCCGAAGCACTCTGATCAGGAAGAGGATCTTTGAAGTTCGCTCCCTTCGGGGTATTTCCCGAAGTTTGAGAGGCAGTTACCATGTCAGGTGATGAAGGGCCTTCATCCCTTTTCTCTTTCAAAACTCCTCCTTCGAGGCTAGAAGCCTCGACTTCAGCATGCTTAATAGCCTTGGAAGGCTTTCTGGTTTGAGTCACCAACGTCAAACCCTCCACTTCATTGTCATCAGCGTGATGGACCGGCGGACAAAGTCAAAACCCTCGTTGATGATAATGTTTTTTCTGCGCTTCCGAGCAGGCTCTGCTTTTCTTCGAGTATCCTCGCTCTTCGAGGATCTTTTTCTATTATTATTATCCTTCTTTGGCTCTGGAGCCGAGGATTCCTCTTCCTCCCCGAAGTGGGGGGGGCTCATCTTGGAGAAATTTCCAATACCCGTGACAATGTAATTAGGTCATACGAGGAAAGGTATTCTTATTAAGGAAAGAAATATTATAACACATACCATGGTGTCTCGCTTCCCATTTTCCCTTCGACAAATCCTTCCACTTGCATTTTTCGTATGTTGAAGTGGTTGTCAGTTTGCGAACCCAGTCCTCGAGATCGAGGACATCATTAGGAATTCACGAGACCGCTATGGAAATAGAAAATGAGCGATCATGCGAAGTTTAGCAAAATTATGAAAAAGTTGAGCGAAGTATTTTACTCACGTTCGAAGTTCCATTTCTCGGGGAACAACAGGAACTCCTTGGGAATAACGTCAATGGTCCTCACCTGGATAAATCGGCCCATCCAACCTCGATCTCTTACTTCGTCGTTACCGTCGAAGAAGGACTTGGTAGATCGACGTTGGAGTTTGATTAAACCTCGAAAATGGTGAGGTCGATATAATCGGATGAGGTTGCTTAGGGTGAGTTTGATCCCAGCCTTTTCGGCGAAGAACCTCATCATTAATACGATCCACCAGAGGGACGAATGAATCTGGCCCAGGGTAACTTGATACTTTTGGCAGAATTCGAGCACGAGCGGGTCGAGGGGACCCAGGGTAAATGGGTATGTATACACGCTTAGGAACCCCTCTACGTAGGTCGTGATATCCTCTTCGCGAGAGGGTATTTGCAGAACGACCTCTTCCTCATTTGCACTCTCTCCTCACAGCTTCGAGGTGCCTTTCCTCGATTGATCTTATGTACCTCGATGCGTGTTCTCGATGACCGGGGAAATCGGGGGGATTCTCTATTGTGAAGTCCTTCTTCAAGGAAAAACTATTCGGTATGATATCATTAAGAGCCGATGGTTTATCACCCGCCGGACGGGAAGTAGAAGTGGAGGTTCCCTCTTTCTGAGGAATGGATTTGGAAGTTTTGGCCATAGTTTCTTTAGAAAAAGAAGGAAGAGGTGAATAAACCGGCGAGTTTTTCAGCTAATACGGCGGAAGAACTGGAGGTGAAAGGAAAGCTTATAGAGGAGAGTAAATATTGCAGAGTGGAAAAGTTCCTAATAAGAAACGAAAGGGGATATATAGAGAGAAAGGCATCGACTGTTCACTGATGCTTGAGACTGACCGGCTCTGAAGTGAACTCAATGCTTTTGGGGAATTGAACTGATGTGACGCTTCGGTCATTTCAATGTTTACTTCATAGGAATGATATCATCATCAGGGACCTTGGGAATTTAAATCGTTTCTAATCATTTCATTCTAAGAAACGCGGGGACTATCTGTATACAACCGAAATCTGAGGAGTCCAATTTCGAAGTCTCTATTATGTTTTGAGCCCGAGCTCATGTTCGAGATAAAGTTCAAGTCCGATCTCAGAATGTGCACTTCGAGAAAGCACATCGAAGTCCCGTCACGACCTACCTTGAGGCAGTGCAAAATCGATGATAGTTAAGAAAAAGCGGGAATTTCCCAAGGACACGTGGTTAGGACAGATAAGATTTGTAAGAGATAGTACAAATCCATACTAGGCCGTTATACAACTGTACTAATAGTATTCTTTGTCATAATTAGAAATGTACCATATTAAGGTTTTCCCCTCCTATATAATGGGGATTTGTAAGGGATATCATTCACTGCTATAAAATCTACATGATCGCGTGGGCCTTTACGCGAACGCGAGGAAGAAAATTGAGGTAGTTGGCAACAACACATCGTGAACGCGTGAGGCTGTTCGCGATCGCGGAGGAGAACACCAGCAGCAGAAAACAACAGTTCAAAAAAAAAAGGAGGAATTGACCTGTAGCCCTCCCGGAACACATCCGAGGCCCCCAAGACCCCGTCTAAACACACAAACAAGTCACTTAACCTAACACGGACTCGCTAGAGGTTTCAAATCACATAAAACAACACCAAAATGACGAATCAAGCCAAAAATCAAACTTATAAATTTTCATATCTTCAAATATCAAAACTCGAGCCGAAACCTATCAATTCAACCCGGAATGACGCTAAATTTTGCATACAGGTCATAAATGACACAACGGATCTGCAACCACTCTCAAAATTCCATTCCGAGCCCGATATCAAAATTTCACCTATCGGCCACAATCGCCAAAATTCTAACTTTCGCCAATTCAAGCCTAAATCTACCACAGACCTCGAAAACATATTCCGGACGCGCTCCTCAACCGAAAATCACCATACGAAGCTGCTGATATCATCCATAACTCGTTCCATAGATATTTACATAAAAGTCAAATTCCGGTCAAAACCTCACTGTTTAAGCTTCCGAAACAATGGTCCTTCTTCCAATTCGACTCTGAATCATCTGGTAACTGAATCCAACCATGAACGCAGGTTGATATACCCAATGTGAAGCTGTTCAAGACCTAATGCCACGAATGGAGCTTGAATTTCTCAAAACGGCCGGTCGGGTCGTTACATTCTCCCCCTCTTAAACAAACGTTCGTCCTCGAACGTGCCAAGATTCGCCTCGAACTAATCCAATCACTGAATGCACACTTCCAACACACACCCGTGGGTGATACCACGTCACCCCAATCTACATAATCCTGACGACACCTTATCAACTGCTATTTAGCCTTTCTACTAACGCCGATAAGCCTCAGACCCCAATTTCTCACCTTCTCTTCATTTCCACAAGACCCGATTCCAAATCCATATCCGGTATGAGTCTCAAACAGCTACGTCGAATCATTCCTACACCACAAGGTACGACCACACGACATAACACACCACACATAGGTCCTTACTAACACTTTTGATCACAATAGCTGCCCAGAATCAACTCAGCACCGACAATTAGCCTCATATCCGATAGAACTCTATTTCAAACCTCCATCACACTGATAATAATGCAAGAAAAACGTGGACCTCATACTTTGACACCCGAATCACCAAGCCACAACTAACACCATCGGGCACACATCCCGCAAACTAAAACTCAAGAAGCGCAGAACGAAAATGACTGAATACGAAAAGAGAACACATAAGGAAACTATCAAACAAGCCTGGAATACACAACTCTCTATCAATGCTAACCTAAAAAACAATAGAACAAGGAAGGAATCAAGCATATAAATGAATCACAAGGTCCCCGTCCTGATATAACTTCTATCACGGTACTCAGCCCGGTCCAAATATATCGAAACACAAAAGATCACGAGGGTTTCACCCTCAACTCTAAATCACAAATCGAGTATATATCATACTAATAGAAGTCTTCCACTAACTCAGCTCTGCCAATAAAAATCATAACGCTCATAACTCACATCTCGATAGAGTATCAAATCACAGTTCGTAAACAAAATACTTAGAAAAAATCACATAAAGCTTACCACGATGGACAACAAGGACTCACTTATAGTCTCACCACTCTCAATGATGAATGAAAACAACGATGTACATGTGGTACCACTCATAGAATCTCCCAACAAGAGTAAACACGAACATAGAGTGCGAAGCATGAAACTCACTCATAATGAAGAAAAAAATAAGGGATTCATCCCGACCAGCGGAGCTATAATGAATTACAAATGGTGCCCCTCTGTAACAAAACAAACATACCTGTACTATAACATCTAGCACAACTGCCTCCAGCCTACTATATGAAACATATCAATGGGCCGGGCCTCCCATTCTAGGGCGCCCTCTACTCACCTGGATTCCTTGTTATAACACATATGCTCGGAGCCTGGGACAATATCTCACCCTGGGGCTGATATCTCCACACTCAAAACAACCTCTCTGCTGACGTGGCTGTGGAAACTGTGCGGTATGAGTACTCTGAGACCCATGAGTACCTGAAACTCCATGCGAGGCCGGTAATGCAAATTGAACTGGCTGATCCACAAAACCTCTACCGTGTCGTACCCTACCTCCATAGTAAGGACCAGTAGATCTCTCTGGCCTACGAGGCCTCCCCACCTCTCTGCCCTCTCTCTCCTGACCTCGTCTGTCCTCCCTCTCTCTCCTGACCTCGTCTGTCCTCCCTCTCACAGCCCCGCCTAGCATCTCTCTCATAGTCTCACCTATGATCTCTCTCGTGATCCAGCATGCCCTCAACCCTGCGAGTAATCCCTAACACTTGATGAAATGAAACATACGACTCTAACTCCTGAGCCATGCTGAACCGAATATCATACTTGAGGCCCTCAATGAATCTACAAACACGCTCTCTAACTGTAGCAACCAAAGCAGGTGTGTGCCTGGCCAAATCACTGAATCTGACCGCATACTCTGATACTGACATAGTGCCCTGGCGTAGCCGCTCAAACTCTACACGCCATGCATCTCGGAGGGACTGAGGTACAAACTCGCTCAATAACATCTTTGAAAACTGACCCCATGTAAGTGAAGCTGACTCGGCCGGGCTACCCAACTCATATGCCCGCCACCACTGATAAGCCGCTCCCCTGAGCTGAAATGTAATGAAAGCAACCCCGCTCGTCTCCACAATACCCATAGTACGAAGAATGCAGTGACACTCCTCCAGGGAACCCTGGACATCATCTGTCTCCAATCCACTGAAGGTAGGAGGGTGGTACTTCTTATACCTCTCAAGTCTAAGCTGTTTTTCCTCAGATGCTGCTTCCCTAACCACGGGCGAAACTGGGACCCCAGGTTGTGCTGCCATGACACCTGAAACCTGACCAACATGATCTCGCTGCTCTGGAGTGTGGGTGACGGGAGTCTGAGCTCCTCCCCCACTCCGTGAAGTAGCTGGTGCACCCGAAATTAACCCCGCCTGAGTCAAGGTACCAATCATATCCCAGAACTGTGCCAAGGTCTTCTGAAGTCCGGGTGTAACAACAGGCGCCTCCGGTGCCTGCCCCCAACTGGAACCGCTGGCGGCTCATCAACGGCTACTCTAGCAGGTGCTCTAGCTGCGGCACGTGCCCCTCGTCGACCTCTACCTCCACCTCTGCCCCTAGCGGCATCTGCTCTGGGGGTAACATTCTCAGGATCTGCAGCTCGCGTCCTCACCATCTGTGAGAGAATGGAATGATAATTTCAAACTTCAAGATCAATGAACTCGCACGATAGGAATGAATGAAGTGAAGTTATCCTAATAGTTCCGTAGCCTCTCGAAGATAAGTACAGACATTTCCGTACCGATCCACAAGACTCTACTAAACTCGCTTATGACTCGTAGCATTTATGAACCTAGGGTTCTGATACCAACTTGTCACGACCCAAATTTCCCTCCGTTGGGTATCGTGATGGCACCTAGTCTTAAGGACTAGGTAAACCTAATATTCATAGAATAACAACAATAATAATAAAATCTAATATTTTTCTAAAATAAATAATTCTTTATACATTGCATATTGCCAAAACCCAGTAGTGCAAGTCATAACCTTTATTGAGTTTACTACAACTTCTAATTACAGCTGTTTGGAAGTAAGCAAAAACAGTTTAAATGCAAAATAGGAAGGTGACTCCGAAGCCTACGAGCGTAATGACAGGTTTACCTTGAGTCTCCTCGGCAAGAGTCCGCACAACTACTAACGATCAATACCTGGATCTGCACAAAAATGTGCAGAAGAGTAGTATGAGTACACCACAGCGGTGCCCAGTAAGTATCAAGACTAACCTTGATGAAGTAGTGATGAGGACTAGTCAAGACACCCACTGGTCTAATAAACTGAACAAGTATCAATATAGGAATAAAGGGGAAAACAATATACACATAAAGGCTACACAATATAGATAACAATACAGTAAATTCGATAAATAAGGAAAAACAATAAGTATCAGCGGAAACCATGAAATGACACAAAGGATTGAATAGAACACAAACAAATTCGGAAAGTAAATATACACACGGACAGGTAATGATTCAACAACTTTAACCACTTCTACATCAAATTCGTAGTCATTTCCACGAGGTTCTGAACCTCGGATAAACCACCATTTACATGTCCCAATATTCGAACCCTAACACTTGGCATCTGGCGCCCTCATTTGAGTACTAACTGCACAGATGATTCACGTGCCCATTGGGTCATTTCCACCCATACGGTAAATATAACAAGAGTATCTATACTTGACAACAACAAAGATCCCTAAATCCATTAATAGTACTTAACTACGTGTATGCTTGTGCAGGTTTCCTAACATGATTCAACAACCAATAAGAATAAGGAAAGAAAAGGGCTACACATACATTGTCATCTCACAAATTTCCACACGAATAAACTCACACCATAAGTGTTCCATAACACAATATCAACAACAAGGAATGCCCCCAGGCCAACACAAGTATCACAAACAATCCCTGACATAGCCCACCTGTCTCGCCACGTGTGCAATAGTAAAGTATATGCCCGCCTTGTTTCGCCACAGGTGCATAAACGTGTTCCCACCTTGTCTCGTCACATGCGCAACCCACATATACATATCCCGCCTTGTCACGCCGCATGTGCAATATCAACTAAAAACACGGCACGATAGAAATCTCGTGCAAACCCCTATATCAACAATTGCATGGCAGAAACCTCGTGCATCACAATAACCACAACAACACAATAATACAAGATATGATCGATACATCAATTCAAGAACCCTTGAATCACAAGAAAAGCAAGGATAATTCACGAGGAATAAGCATCAACAAAGAATATTAGGTATAATAAAGACAACTCAACAAGGAAGAAAAATGACGTATAAGAGTTTCACCCAAATGCACGGTTCAACAATAAGAAAAGTTACACGAATCTGCTAACTCCATATAACGAAAAGTCAACTAGGGTATAGAATATCTAAACTTCTCTTAAGGTTGAGCAGTTACGAGGATATTCAACAATTTCACTTAAGGACAAGAAACAAGAAAATAATCATAACTTCAGTTAAGACCAAAAATAATTATAGGATGAGATGAAGATGATTACAATCTGAGATAAGCAGTTAAGAGGACCTAGCATGGCAGTAAGAGGGGTAAATTCTTCAGATAAGTCAATTAGGAGTCAAATAGGCAAGATGAGTAAATCCAAAAGTAAGGAATCCTACATTTAGGCAAGTAAAGCTGAAACAAGAAATTTGGAAGTAAAATCATGCCAAGAACAATTCATACTCAGCGAATATAAGGACCTAAGATTCCTAAAGGGCCAATTTTTCCACAAATAAGTCTGAGCACGCACTCGTCACCTCGTGTACACGGACTACAATCAACATAGAAGACTCGAATCCTGAGGGAAATTCCCCCATACAAGGTTAGGCAAGATACTTACCTCAAAGACGACAATCTGGTACTCTAAAATGGACTTCTCGGGCGAAACGACCTCCGGACGGCTCAAAATCAACTAAAACAACTTCAAAATACACATAAAACTTGTAAGGAACTATTCCGGATAATAAAGTCTACATCTTTAACAAATTCTAAAAATAGGTCAAAAAGTTGACCCCCCAGGACCGCACCTCGGAACCCTAAATTTTTTACAAAATCGGGTTACCCATTCCAATACGAGTTTAACCATACAAATTTTATCAAATTCCGATACCATTTGGTCCCTCAAATCACGATTTTTCATTTTAGAAATTTTTCTTCAAAACCAACCTTTTCCTCAACTCAAACACAAATTAAATGATACAAACAACGACTAATTCATGGAATATATTTAATTCTAGTTGAATAACACTTACCCAATTGAATTTTGCGAAAAACCCACAAAAAATCGCCAAGAACCGAGCTCTAGAAGTCAAAATGTGATGAGAATGGCTCAACCCTCGAATTTGGAATATAATCTGTCTGCCCAAACTCTTAAGCATTGCGATCGACGAAAACAACTTGCGATCGCGAAGAAGGAAAATGAAGGCTTCCCAGAAATGTACTACGCGATGAAGAACTTATGCATGCAATCACAGAAGAAGAAGGGAAGGGCCTACACGATTGCAAGGTCCTTTACGCGAACACAAAGAAGTAAAAGGAAGGCAACCCAGGTTTCTCATTGCGAACGGGACAATGAGCACGCGACCATGGAGGTCGAAGATGCAAAGCTACACGATCGCGTGGGCCATTACATGAACGCGAAGAAGAAAATTGAGGTAGTCAGAAATAACAAATCGCGAACACGTGAGGCTGTTCTCAATCGCGAAGGAGAACACCAGCAACAGAAAACAGCAGTTCAAAAAAATAGGAGAAATTGACCCGTAGCCCTCCCGGAACACACACGAGGCCCTTGGGACCCCGTCTAAACACACAAACAAGTCATATAACCTAACACGGACTCGCTCGAGGTTTCAAATCAGATAAAACAACACCAAAACGACGAATCAAACCAAAAATGAAACTTATAAATTTTCAAATCTTTAAATATCAAAACTCGAGCCGAAACCTATCAATTCAACCCGGAATGACGCCAAATTTTGCAGACAAGTCATAAATGACACAACGGACCTACATCCACTCTTGGAGTTCCATTCCGAGCACGATATCAAAATTTCACCTATCGGCAAAATTCGCCAAAATTCTGACTTTCGCCAATTCAAGCCTAAATCTACCACAGACCTCGAAAACACATTTTGGACGTGCTCCTCAGCCCAAAATAACCATACGAAGCTGATTACATCATCCATTACTCGTTCTGGAGCTATTTACATAAAAGTCAAATTTCGGTCAAAACCTCACCGTTTAAGCTTCCAAAACAACATTTCTTCTTCCAATTCGACTCTGAATCATCCGGTAAATGAATCCAACCATGCATGCAGGTTGATATACCCAATGTGAAGCTGTTCAAGACCTTATGCCACCAAACAAAGCTTGAATTCTCAAAATGACTGGTCGTGTCGTTACAAGATTATACTGGAAGTATCTGTGATTCAAATCAGAACAAACTCATCTAAAATTTTAAGTTTTCCCTAATATAATGAATAAAATGCTAAAATTTTATGATTAATTATGTGAAATATACAAACTGTGTAGCATATAAATGTAACGACCTGGCTGGTCATTCCGAGAGTTATTGTAACCACCCGACCGGTTGTTTTGAGTATTTGTACTTTGCTCGCCAGTTCTCGGGCATGACGAGCCCCCTATGATGTATTATGACTTATGTAAATCATTTATTTTGGTTTTCAGTATAATCGGAATAGATTTGGAAGAACAATTCTCAGCTTGAAGCTTTAAATTTGAAAGGTTTGACCAAGTTTTGACTTTTAGTATTCGATCTAGGATTTGGATTTTTATGATTTGGTTAGCTTGATTAGGTGATTTTGGTCTTGGGAGCGCGTCCAGAATGTTATTTGGAGGTCCGTGGTAAAATTAGGCTTGAATTGGCGAAATTGGAAATTTGGTGTTTCTCGATCGGCTGTGAAAATTTTGATATCGAGATCGGAATGGAATTCCAAAAGTTAGAATAGGTTCGTAGTTTCATTTGTGACTTGTGTGAAAAATTTGAGGTTAATCGGACTTGATTTGATAGGTTTCAACATCAAATATAGAAGTTGGAAGCTCTTAGTTTCATTAAGCTTGAATTGGGGTGTGATTCACGATTTTACCATTGTTTGATGTAATTTGAGGCGTCGACTAAGTTTGTGTCACATTAGGGGGCTTGTTAGTATACTTGGTTGGGATCCCATGAGGCTCGGATAAGTTTTGGAAGAGTTTTTGGCGATTTTGGCGTTTTGAGCATAAGCATATGTAATGATCCAAAGGTCCATTTTAAGTTCTAGAGATCGAATTTGATTTCGAGACTTCCGGAATTTTGATAATGAATTATAGGAGTGATATGGAAATTTTGGCCTAATTTCATCAAGTCGCGATTGAGTTTTTGACGCGAAACATGAGTTAATTGTTTAACGAGCGAAATGGGTATCACACTGAGAAAATGAGCTCCGAATTGAGTTTAGATTGAAGGGCTATGTTCGTATTATTATTTGTGACTCATAGGAACAAGAATCATCGAATTCCGAGTTTGTATGGTGGGGTTAGAGCCTTTTTAGTGAAAATAAATATTGCTGGTGCACCAGGATTTGGTGCGCACCTTTAGCGACCAGATTTGGCAATTTTCGCGACGGGAATGGGGCATTTAGCGATCAGAATCGTGTTTTATTGAGCTGTCTTGTTATTTTTAGCTCATTTCCACATTTTTGGACGAAAAGAACGCGACTTGGGACGATTTTTGAGCGAGAAGTCATGAGAAATATTGAGGTAAGTCACTTATGATCATTTCTACTCCATAATATTGAATTATCATCGAATA
>MDKI01179045.1:0-45859 GCA_005239505.1 Nicotiana paniculata
TATATATATATATATATATATATATATATATATATATATATATATATATATATTGCTGCAGTGCTCATCCCGATATATATATAATGTATATTGCTATGGCGTGCAACCCGATCCATAAAACAAACGTTGCAGCGTGCAGCCCGATCCATATAATAGTTGACTGCACTCACTGGGGGTGTACATACTCCTGGAGAGGCTCCTTCAGCCCAAGCGTTGTATTGCTGCGGCGTGCAACCCGATCCAATATATATATATTGGTACGGGGTGCAGCCCGATCTATATATATATATATCATATATTGATGTATCGTGCAGCCCGATCCATACATAATATACAATCTATATTGTTGCGGCGTGCAGCCCGATCCATATGTAATATATAACATATCTATTGATGCGGCGTGCAGCCCAATCCATAACTATCCTCACATACTTGGCTCTCGGCCTCATTACATATATATTGTCGCGGCGTGCAACCCGATCCACAACTATCCCCACATACTCGACTATCGGCCTTATTACATATATATTGTTGCGTCGTGCAGCCCGATCGACAACTATCCTCACAAGCCACTCGGGCGATTCATCTCAACTCACCAGACCCAACCCAAAATACTTCTCAGAGTTTCAAAACAGTGTGACAACACTAAAAATAACAACAAGTGGTAAACATGACTAAGTTCACAGATGTTCTATCAAGATAGTGTGAGTGTAAAACTACCTCTGAGGGTCTAAACAGGTCGCCACAAGGCCCCAAACATGGAAATTACCCGGAGGTTCTAAACAGGTCGACACAAGGCCTCAAACATGGAAAATACCCCTGAGGGTCTAAACAGGTCGGCACAAGGCCCCGAACATTGAAAATACCCCTGAGGGTCTAAACAGGTCTGCACAAGGCCCCAAATATTGAAAATACCCCTGAGGGTCTAAATAGGTCGATAAAAGGCCCCAAACATGGCTCATAGCCTATAAACAAATATAAACTTCTGAAAGACAGGATGTCGTATGGTTTCAAATCGAATACGCAGCTTAATAGCCGCTACGGGATAGTCTAAGTCACAATCCCTATCGGTGCACGCCCCCACGCTCGTCACCTAGCATGTGCGTCACCTCATTTACCAAAACAATATCAAATAACGGAGTGTCATACCCTCAGGTTTAGAGTTACAATCTTTACTTAATTCAAAACAGCCCAAAAACTACTGTGCAATGCTCTTACCCCTCGAATTGGCTCCCAAAAGCTCCGAATCTAACCAAGACCAGATTAACGTCATCAATATACGCTAAAGGGACAAAACTCAATCGAAAACTATCAATTTATACACAATTCTCGAAATTCGGTCAAACCTGAGCCCCGGGCCCATTTCTCGGAATCCAATAAAAATTACATCACAAGAATCCTTATCCTCCCACGAGTCTGTACATACCAAGAACATCAAAATCCGACAAAAATTACCCACTCAAATCACCAAAAGAAATTCCCAAATTCCATGAACCTAACCTCCCCATTTTTGGGTTTAAATCAAAAAAAATTCCGGTTTAATTACTTAGGAAAAAACATATAATCGAGTTATGAAATTGAAAATCTAACCTCCATGTGATTCCCTTCGATTTCCTCTTCAAAACCTCTCAAAGAGCTCCAAACCTGCTCATCAATGGAGGAAAATAGAAAAAAATTCGAAGAAAGGGCTAATTAAAACATTCTACCCAGCTCTAATATTTCCTTCAGTGCGATCGCGACTCCAGCCACGCGATCGTGATGCATAGACCAGACAACCCTACACATTCACATACCAACACACGCGTTCGCATAGCTCAAAATTCATCCCACACACGCGGCTCAGTATACCTTATGTGATCGCACAAAGGGCCACACGACCTCACTGCTTCACCTGCCAAACCTATGCGATCACATTGCGATTGGATAGAAAAAATTGCCTGCCCTAATCTTTCACTCTACGAGATCGCGGATGAATCAAAACACCAGAAAACCAACAATCTGTCAAAGACCGAAAGTGCCCGTTTAAGCATCCAAAATACACTTGAGGCCCTTGGGACCTCAACCAAACCTACCAACATATCCCATAACATTTTTCAAACTTAGTTGAGCCTTTGAAACACCAAAAACAACGCAAATACACCAAAATTACATCAAATTCAAGCCTATGAACTTTGAAACTTCTAAATTTCGCCAATGATGCCGAAACCAACCAAAACACATCCGATTAACCTGAAATTTTGCACACATATCCAAAATGACATTACGAACCTGCTCCAACCGTCGAAATTCCATTCCAATCCCGATAGCCTATTTTCCCCTCCCGACCAGAAATTGCCAAAAACTAAATTTCGCAAATTCAAGCCTAATTCTACATCGGACATCAAAACCACATTCCGAACACACTCTTGAGTCCCAAATCACCCAACGAAGCTATCTGAACCATAAAATCCGTATTTCGAGGTCGTTTACCAGTAAGTCAACTCCTGGTTGACTTTTCACTAATAAACCAAGATAAGAGACTAAGTGTCTCATTTCTCTCCAAAAATCGCTCCGAACCCGAGCCAACATATCTAACACAACGTAATGAAGTTGAACCATATATACTGAAGCAGAAACTGGGGAAGCTGGGCTAAACTCTTAGAAGGACCAGCCGGGTTGTTACATTCTCCCCCAATTAAACATACGTTCGTTCTCGAACGTGTCAAGAGTTGTTCTCCAAAACCATCGAAATGATGCGTAGCCTACCATGCACATATTCGGGGGTGATCCCGCATCACCCTATCCTATATAGGTCCAATAGCACAACATAGTTGAAATCCCGAAATCCAACCTGACCCATAAACCTTAGAACCAAATTCCCACTTCTCAAATGATTTGCAAGATCAAAATTTCACAACTATAAACTGAGTAAGTCTGAACACACTGAATCAAGCCATATCCGCACCCCAGATGAAATTACATAATACACTGCGTGACTCAACACTCATAGCGATAACTCCCAATCACAATAGCTGCTCAGAACAGCCCAATACCGGTACATAACCTCTTATATGGAGATTCCTTGCTCTAGTACTTTCATATACTGCCAATGATGAAAGAAACGCGTAGAAACTAGCAACCATTTGTCGGATCAGTAAGACATAAAGTTCCCCATTAGAAAACAGGAATTATAGCAGATTTCTAAGACGACTCTCAATATTTATCCTTCCAACAATGTTGTAGACAATTCTGACAATATTCATTCTAGGTCCAATGACCTCTTCACATCCAACACGACCACTCTGATGACATGACACATTGATAAAATTAGAGGCCATAACTTGTGCAACTCGTGCACTCAATAGCAACATCCCAAGGTAATCAATTTATATGAAAGATTCACACGGGGGGTTATCTCGCCATTAACAATTACCATCACAACATCATGCTAAAAGCCTAGCACGCATCACAAAAATTTCAAAACACACGAATCCAATACCAAAGGTCATACCCCTATATAATCTCCGCTACACTACGCGGTCTCATCCAAACGATGGTCCACATGAAATACTACAAGCCACCTGGCTCAAAATCAATAACCATTCGAAATTCGACATCCAGTGCTCAAAGTGTATTGCCATAACCACGGGGAAACCAAACGATACCATGCCACACGAATTAGAAAGGACATAACCAGCATGTCTCAACCTCGCAATACCAAATTACTTACCTTACTCAGATCCCGATATAAAGCCCAAATAAACTCGAACTGTAAGTGCATATAACTAATAATCACCACACCTCGCAACACTGAAGGGTAGCTCATAGATCACCCTAGAACATGAATAAACTCAATAATAATCAAATGGTACATTCCTCAACAATAGAAATTCGAAGTCAGCAATTCCGACTCGGTGCAGAACACACACTCATACGGGCCTACCAACAACCCTGATTCAACTCTTGTCACCCACAAAAGATAGATAACTTACCGAAAAGTTCACAATGACTGAACCATGGTACATACTAACATCCGACTATCTTTGCTCGCATCTTCACAGTTCACTACCACAAAACAACCTGTTTATGAGAACTCTCAGTCTTGAAGTCCATGAAGCGCACAAATTATATATCTGATCTCAATTACACTGCACAAATACATAGCACAACCCTAATACTCAATCATTCAATAGAACCCGTTTACCTAATAGAGTACATTACGACATGTATCGAAGAATTTCCATTAATCGAGTCATTCCTAGACTCCACCTCTGCACGTCATAACTGAATCTACCAATATACCTTGAACCGAAACCAATACAGCACATAATCGTGCAATCAACTTATCATTAACAGACTCCCCCACTTGGCTCAAAGCCAACGATCAACACAAACAATAACTCACAATGCCCATTATAACACATCCTGTCTAACAGCTCAAGTCATCTGCAAATCTCGCATTCACCATTGTAATAGTCATGTAAAATTCCACAAGCGATCTAAACTAAATAAAAAAATATATCATTTACTGGTAGAAGAGAATTTATTACCGAACAACATAAGGATCACACACCCTAGGACTACCCGCAAGAGATACCCCTGTCAGCTTAACCTCAAACTGATATCTCTCTTTACACTTCCAAAGATCATAACTATCACGCAATCACTACACCCTTCTGCATCTAAACATAAACAACACCTGCCCTCGAGGCATCACGATATGCGGTATAAGAACCTGAAGCTGATGACAGAACTAACACTTTGAAAAATTTTGTATACAATCTCTTCTCCCTCAAGGTCTGAAGCACAACTCTCAATGATGTTCATGATCCTCCCGAGATTGGGAATACACCAAGATATCGTCAATAAACACGATGACGAAAAAATCCAGATAAGGCCGGAATGCACTGTGCATGAAGTGCATAAAGGCTGCTGGGCATTGGTCAGCTCGAGTAGTATAACCAGAAACTCATAATGACCATATCTAGTCCTGAAAGCAGTCTTCGGAAGGTCTGGCCCCCGAATCTTCAACTGATGAAAGCCGGAATGCAAGTCAATATTTGAAAATACCCTGGCACCCTGCAACTTATGACACAAGTCATTTATATGAGGAAACAGATACCGATTCTTCATCGTAACCCTATTCAGCTGCCACTAATCAATACACATGCGCATAGAAGCATACTTCTTCACAAACAACACCGGTGCACCTCAAGGTGACACACTAGGCCGAACGAACCCCTTATCTAGGAGTTCCTGACGCTGCTCCTTTAATTCCTTTAGATCCACTGGTGTCGATAAGGTGGAATAGAAATAGGCTGAGTGTCTGGCACCAGGTCAATACCAAAATCAATGTCCCTGTCAGGTGGCATGCATTGCAGGTATGAAGGAAACACGTCCGGAAAGTCACGAACCCCATGAAACGAATCAATAGCGGGAGTGTCACCACTAACATCCCTCACAAAAGCCAGACACGATAAACTCCCATTCTCAACCATACGCCGAGCCTTTAGGTAGGATATCACACTGCTAGGCACATACTCAGAAGAGCCTCTCCACTCAACCCTCGAAAATCCTGGCATAGCTGAGGTCATGGTCTTAGTGTGACCATCAAGAATAACATGACACGGAGATAACCAATACATGCCCAATATCACATAAAAAATGAGCATGTTGAGTGATAGTAGGCCCACTCGGGTCTCCATGCCCCCAATAGATATCACACACGACTGATACACAAGTCTGCAATAATAATATCTCCCACCGGAGTCGACACATGAACAGATGTAACTGAAGACTCTCGGGGCATATCCGAAAAATAGGCAAAACATGATGAAACATAGGAATATTCTACCCCTGACTACGCGTATACGCCAGGATGCCATCAATGAATACAATAACAACGAAGTGCTAATACAGCTGGAATACACCGTTAATCAAATATACGAACTCTGGTAGGGTAATGATTAGCCCAAAAGACATCACCAGGAACTCATAAGTCAACAGAATGATCCGCTTCTCTCCATAACTAAACAATATGGGAGGTTTTCCAATACACTCACAACTCGAAGCCATATACCAAATTGAGAAATAAATCAAACACTCAATAGTTCTTGCCACATTGCTAACCACTCCTTTTGTCACAGATCATAGTCTAAACACATCTAACCATCAAATCACACTCACCACATAGGCATCCAGCCATAAAGTCCCGTAAATAAGGACATCAACGGACATATAAGTCCCCAAATACATGTATTCACAAAACAAAATCTCTGCACTCAAGCCACAAAATGAATCCGGCCTCAAGTCCTCTAGATTGGCCCATTACCAACATGCAAAAATCACATCTAATCCATAGAAGTCACAAGTTGTCGACACACGGCTGATACCAAATGCTCTCGGGCGTGTTCAAATACATGGAAAGGATTCAAGAGTTACGCTCTTGGCTGAATAAAATGGATTCGCACGACAAGAATTAAAGAATGAGATATTTTCCAAAGGGTTCTGCAGTCTCCCGAAGATAAGTACAAACGTCTTCATACCGATCCGCAAGACTCTACTAAACCTGCTCATGGCCGTTGAGTCTTATGTAACCTAGCGCTCTGATACAAACTTGTCACAGCCCCAAATCACAACTGGCCGTGATAGCGCCTATCGTGTTACTAGGCTATCCAATTTAATGAAAATAATGAAGCGATTTTCCATTTAATACATCAAATATCCAAATTTTCATAATAGTTCTATTTCTTAAGCATTTCAAAACAATAAATATGATTAGAACATCTAAACACAGTCCCAACATCTGGAGTCAACTGCCATGAGCATCTAAGAGATGATACAGTCTAATACAAATCCTCTGCTACAACAAGTCTGGGAAGTAAAGTACAAATGATAGAATAGGAAAGAGAAAGAGTAGTGTTGCGGACGCCGATCAGCTACCTCACAATCTCCGAACAATGCTCCAAATGAGGTAGCTCAACTATAGCTTTGCCCCGGTACCTGAATCTGCACACAAGGTGCAGGGAGTAACGTGAGTACGCCAACTCAGTAAGTAAACAAAGTATCTAAAAACATGAGTGCAATGACGAGTATTAAAACTTAGGTTCATAAAATAAGTACCAGTAAAGGTAATTGATCAAGTCAAGAGTCCACATTTACCAAAGATTTTACAAAACTCCAGTTTACATTTTAAAATCTCATATAAAAACATTGGTCAACATTTATCAAGAAGCTCTGTGTAAAGAAAAGTGAAACCAATAGTTTCATAGAAATATCAGCCACTCGGGCACAGTGTCACTCACAATAAATCCTCTCGGGCAAGCCTCTTAGTCACTCGTAACTCTACTCTCATAAGTCAATGCTCACACTCAGCACTCTCTCATCAGGTACCATATAACAACTGCTGCGGCGTGTAGCCCGCTCTTATATGTATATATTGCTGCAGCGCGCAACCCGGTCCATATATAATGTATATTGTTGCGGCATGCAGCCGGATCCATATAACATACGATGTGGCATGCAACCCGATCCATATAATAGTCGACTACGCTCACTAGGGGTGTACAGACTTCTGGAGGGGCTCCTTCAGCCCAAGCACTATATTGTTGTGGCGTGCAGCCTGATCTAATATATATATATATATATATATATATATATATATATATTATTGCGAGGTGTAGCCCGATCCATATATATAACATATATTGATGCGGCGTGCAGCCCGATTCATACATAATATATAATTTATATTGTTGCGGCGTGCAGCTCAATCCATATTTAATATATAACATATCTATTGATGCGGCGTGCAGCCCAATCCATAACTATCCTCACATACTTGGATCACAGCCTCGTTACATATATATTGTGCGGCGTGCAGCCCGATCCATAACTATCCTCAAATACTCGGCTCTCGGCCTCAGTACATATATACTTCTGCGGTGTGCAGCTTGATCCACAACTATCCTCACAAGCCACTCGGGCGATTCGTCTAAACTCACAGGACCCGACCCAAAATACTTCTCATAGTTTCAAAACAGTGTGATAACAATGAAAATAACAATAAGCGGTAAACATGACTGAGTTCACGGATGTTCTATCAAGATGATGTGAAATACTGTAAAACTACCTCTGAGGGTCTAAACAGGTCTGCACAAAGCCCCAAAACATGGAAATTACCCCTGAGGGTCTAAACTTGTCGGCACAAGGCACCAAACAAAGAAAATATCCCTGAGGTTCTAAATAGGTCGGCACAAGCCCCTAAACATGTAAAATACCCCTGAGGGTCTAAACAGGTCACCACAAGACCCCAAATATGGAAAATACATATGAGGGTCTAAACAGGTCAGCACAAGCCCCAAACATGGCTCACAAACTATAAACAAGTATATACTTCGGAAAGACAGGATGTCGTAAGGTTTCAAATCCACGCGGATTAATAGTCACTACGGGATGGACCAAGTCACAATCCCCATCGGTGCACGCTCGTCACCTAGCATGTGTGTCACCTCATTTACCTAAACAATATAAAATAACGGGGTGTCATTCCCTCAGGTTTAGAGTTACAATCGTTACTTACCTTAATACAGCCCAAAAGCTACTCCATGATTCTCTTGCCCAAAAGCTCTGAATCTAATCAAAACCAGATTAACATCATCAATATACGCTAATGGAACAATACTCAATCAAAAACTATCAATTTAGACACAATTCTCGAAATTCGGCCAAACCTGAGCCCTAGGACCACGTCTCGGAATCTGATAAAAATTACATCACAAGAATCCTTATCCTCCCACGAGTCCGTACATACCAAGAACATCAAAATCCAACCACAATTGCCCACTCAAATCACCAAAAGAAATTTCCAAATTCAATGCACCTGACCTCCCCAATTTTGCGTTTAAATCCAAAAATTTTCCGGTTTAATTACTTAGGAAACAATATATAATCGAGTTATGAAGTTGAAAATCTTACCTCCAAGTGATTCCCTTCGATTTCCTATTCAAACCCTCTCAAAGAGCTCCAAACCCGCTCATCAATGGAGGAAAATAGACAAAAATTCGAAGAAAGGTCTATTTAAACATTCTGTCCAACTCTAATATTTCCTTCAATACGATCGCAACTCCAGCCACGCGATCATGATGCACAGACCAGACAACCATACGCGTTCACATACCAAAACACGCGTTCGAATAGCTCAAAATACATCCCACACACGCGCCTCGGAAGACCTTATGCGATCGCAGAAAGGGCCACGCGACCGCACTACTTCACATGCCCAACTTATGCGATCGCAATCCTTATTACGTGAGAAAAAATGGCCTGCCCCTATCTTTCACTCTATGCGATCGTGGATGAATCCACGCGATTGCAGTGAAGAAATCATTGCTGCCAAAACACCAGAAAACTAGCAATCTCCTAAAGACCGAAAGTGCCCGTTTGAGCATCTGAAATACACCCGAGGCTCGCGGGACCTCAACCAAACCTACCAACATATCCTATAACATTGTTCAAAGTTATTCGAGACTTCACAACACAAAAAACAACGCAAAAACACCAAAATTACATCAAATTCAAGCCTATGAACTTTGAAACTTCTAAATTTTGCCAATTATGTCGAAACCAACCAAAACACATCCGATTGACCTGAAATTTTACACACATATCCAAAATGACATTACAAACCTGCTCTAACTGTTGGAATTCCATTCCGACCCTGATAGCCTATTTTCCCCTGCCGACCGAAAATCGCCAAAAACTAACTTTCGCAAATTCAAGCCTAATTCTACATCGGACATCAAAACCACATTTCGAACACACTCTTGAGTCCCAAATCACCCAACGAAGCTATCCGAACCATAAAATCCGCATTTCGAGGTCATTTACCAATATGTCAACTTCTTGATTTTTCCACTATTGAACCAAGATAAGAGACTAAGTGTCTCATTTTTCTCCAAAAATCGCTCCGAACCCGAGCCAACCAAAATAACATAACGTAATGAAGCTGAACCACATATAATGAAGCAGAAACGGGGAAAACGGGGCTAAACTCTTGAAACGACCGGCCTGATCGTTACACCCGGCCTTTATGATATTGATCTACTCTTATATGCTTGTAGACATATATCATGTAAATAAAAGACTGTATGGCCTTATCGGCCTAGGTTCAGTGTAGGAGTGATCATTGTGGTCTCATAGGCCTGCATGTCATGTGTATATGTTTGCGTCCTGCGATGAGTATTCTCTTATGTTTTATTCTAGTTATTTCACGTCAGCCTTTCCGTCTCATTTACCTATGATGGTATGATACGAAAGATACGTTGCGCTGGTACTCGATTGAGTAAGCTACCGGGTACCCGTTGAGGCCCACAGGTTTGGGTCGTGACAAATTCAGAGCCATATTTAGATGAAATTATTATTTTTGGACTTGTATCTGAATGGGTTGTCAGAATTTTTGGGTTTTGTCGTGTTCCAAGGTGGAAGCCCAGGTTGACTTTTTGGTTCACTTTGAGTATTTGATTAAGCATTTGACCTTTATCATTTGGGTTTGATTCTGATGGTATTATTTGATATTTTTGAGTTGGTTTTGGCTAGTTTCGAGCCGTTCAGAGGTCGATTCGTGCGAGATTGAGCTTCTAGATTATTGATTTGGCTTGCTTCAAGTAAGTATCTTACCTAAACTTTGTTGAGACACTAGTTGTCTGAGTTATTTTTGATAGCTACATTCTATGGGTGGCGCACTTGTGAGGGGTTGAGCCCATATGCGTGCACCGGGGCATTTTTCATGCTCAGGTAGTGGTTAGGCTACGATATGCCTTCAATTGATTGATAAGATGCATAATATGATGTTTCCCATATTTGTACCCTTTTTGTGAGCTCTTTGAACCATGTTTGAGGTTACATAGAGGTTGATCTCCTGATTGAACCTGATAATTTCTAGTTTCGTAATGTAATTACCTAATCTGAGTTGTGGCATCATACTTTTCACATGAATACACCTTAGCATGTAACATACACTAGTCTAGAAGTATGAAATTTGATATTAATTAATCATGTACATGTATTCTTATATATTTGTTTTCTTTGTTACATGGATTGGACTAGTAGCATGTGACCACGTCGTACGGATTGTGATTATTAGCCTATGACCACGCCGTGCGGATTGTGATTATCAACACGTGACCACGCTGTGCGGATTGTGATTATTAGCACATGAGCACACTGTGCGGATTGTGATTGTTAGCACATGAACATACCGTGCAGATTGTAATTATAAGCATATGGCCACGCTATGGTGATTATGTGCATGTTTCTATGTCATGTGGATTGTTAGATTGGCACGTGAACACGCCGCACGGATCCGACATATTGTTGTTATCGGCACGTGAGTTGTCCGTTCAGCATGTGAGTTGTTCGTGCAGATGATATATTATTGGTACGTGAGTTCTCTGTACTTCACGTAAGTTGTCCATGCGGCGTGAGGATATGTATCCATCCCCCTAGGGTCACCCTTTCATGTTTCTATCTTGATGGTGTACACGCGGTATGAGGAAGGTTGATTAGTGGTTTGGTTCGGTTATGGTATTTCTGAGGAAAAGTTGCCAGTGTTTTTATTGGCTATTGCATATCTTTTCTACTTGCATTTTTCAAGGATGTATACGTAATTTTACTGTATCTCTTCTCTATTTGCTAGTTCAGGAGTGTATATATGCCTTTACGAATATGTTCATTATATTCCATTTCACTTGATGAATTAATGGTATTTGATACATATCTCCTTTATATGTTGGGTTATTAACTGGAAAAAAGCATGTTACGATATTCCTGGGCACGAGCAGCCTGTGGTTTCTGACTTGATAACATTTTTCTTGTGTACTTGTGAGATAAACGAATTTATTAGGTTATCTGGAGAGTATCATTGATTAGGTTGTTGGGTATCTAGCACATAAAAAGAGAAAATCTGGTATGGAACACTTTCTGCGCTTGTATTTGATCTCCTTGGAAACCAAAAAGTAAAATTTACATGTTTATCAACTGCAAAAGCTGAATATATTATTGTAGGTTCTTGCTATGCACAACTATTATGGATAAAACAACAATTAAAATATGATGGTGTTTGGGTGCATTATGTTATTCTATGATCATACAAGTGCTATTAATATGGAAAAGAATCTGGTTCACCGTAAGAGGATAAAATATATAGATGTTAGGCATCACTTTATACGAGACAAAATTGAGAAGGGCCTCATCTCCATGGAATTTTTCAAGACTGAAGAGTAGATCATGATTATTTATATATCTATTTGAACATGGATCACTTTGAAAGGAACATATAGAACTTGGTTTGATCAAGATGAATTGAGCATATTAATGATTCGATCAATGAATTGTTATGCTAAATAAAATGTCTAATTTTTTTTAAATATTGAAAATATCTAACTTAGTCATATACTATAACAGTATGCACAGATGGCATGAAAAATAACCTTACAAGAGGTCTGATGATATTATCCCTATTCTTAAGTGGATACTTTGCCGGATTAAAGAAATCAATCAATGAACTCGGTTCTTTTGACGTTCGAGTATGTACCTCCTTTATAATATTTAGTTACGTAAACTTGTTAAACTACCACGTTATTACACCAGGTTACTGCACTATTATTAATCATATTCGAGTCCTAAAAACTAATCATGATTTACAAAAAGATGCATGAAAGTGGAACAAGTCTCAGGTCGTAAGCCTTTTTCATGTCAACCGCCTAAACTCTAGACAAATAAGAAGGATTGCTTTTTAAGTTCAAAATTAAGTTATTTGCTTATATGTCTAGGAAACTGATCCTCAATAAGAAAACCTTTTCCAATTTGTGGAAACTGAAAACATGCACACATAATCTGTTATTAATTCTTCATACACTTAACCCCAAGTCAATGCTCTTCAAAATTCTACTTCTGTTCAAGAACCAAAATCCTAAAACCTTTGTCACGACCCAATAACCCTCCTTGTCGTGATAACACCTAACCTCTATATGCTAGGTAAGCTAAACAATAAATAATATAACAATAATATAAGATCATCAATATCAATAAATAAGAAGAAGAAAATTCATACAATTACTCAAAGGATTGGTAGTACAAGTATGAGCCACTAAGATTTGGATTTACAAAGCTGGTATGAAGAACAAATACAAAATTTGCTTGAATATATATATAAATAGAAGTATAAATCCTAAACTACCAAAAATAAGTGGTAGCTTATATCTGGAATGCAAGTATATCTTCAATGCTAGATCAGCTCCAAGATCTACACGCAAGGTGCGGAAGTGTACTATACAATTGACCCATGTACTCAATAAGTATCTTGACTAACCTCGGTACAGTAGTGATGAGGCTTTTAAGTCAAAAAAATACTCACTTTGCATCACATGTGCAGCTCAACAACATGTATAATATAGAGAAATATCCAAAGAGACAGTCACACAATAAGAGATATCAATAACAATGGTGTACAACTGGGGTAAAGGTAATAAACTAACTTGAACCAACTTCATAGGGAGGCCATACATGTAGTAAACTCCTCTTGTTGTGAAGAGAGTGAGTCTATAGAGCCTACGAGCCGGCCGATCCACTGTAGTGGAATCTTGTGGGTTAGCGGACAGTCGCGGTTTGCATTTGAGCGGCCCGCTTTCATCATCCTTACCCAGATCTCTTATATTCTGTGATATGGGATGATTAGATGAGGTTTCCATGTGTGTGTCATTGGGAACATCTTCTCTTGTGGGATCATAGGTAGTTTTTCACTATGAGTGGTTATCTAAAGTAAAGGTAACAGATCGATGAGGGCACTTCTGCTTATCGGTTATACCCTTCGACCCTTGTTTTAGCAGCTAGAGAAAAGGCTTTACCAAGAGACATGCACCAAGAAGTGTGTGCTCAAATAATCCTACATGAATGTAGAGTGTCTATACTTAACAGTGGTTCAATTATGTAATAGTTTCTAAATACCATGTTTATGAGTCTAACATTTTAATAAAAAAAGGTCAGCACAATGCACTAAGCTTCAACTATACGCGAGGTCAGGGAAAAGGCCGAATGCATGATGATAACTCTCTTTTCACATAAACCTGACTCTCTCCATGTGTCAAACAACTCACTAACGAGTCTAGTACATAGGGAAAGTGCATCAACTAGAATATGTAAATGATATGTGTGAATAATTCATGTAAATGCATGAATGTGCACAAAAGATCACTTGAATGGCCAATTTTCCACCTTCATGCTCAATAACTCATCATATAGGTTTAGTTTGGGGTCGTGACAAGTCGGTATCAGAGCGCTAGGTTACGTAGGACTCACCGGTCATGAGAAGGTTTAGTAGAGTCTTGCGGATTGGTACAGATACGTCTGTACTTATCTTCGAGAGGCTGCGGAACCCTTAGGAAAATCTCACGTTCTTGAATTCTTGTCGTGTGAATCCATTGTATCCAGCCAAGAGAGTAACTCTTGAATTCCTTCCATGTATTCGAACATGCCGGAGAGCGCTTGGTATCAGCTGTGCATCGACGACTTGTGACTTCCATGGATGAGATGTGATTTTGGCATGTTGGTAATCGGCCAGTCTGGAGGACTTGAGGTCGGATTCATTCTGTGGCTTGAGTGCTGAGATTTCGTTGTGTGGGCACATGTATTTGGGACTTATATGTCCGTTGGTGTACTTATTAACGGGACTTTGTGACTGGATGCCTATGTGGTGAGTGTGATTTGATGGTTAGATGTGTTCAGACTGTGATTTGTGACAAAAGGGTTGGCTGGAAATGTGGCAAGATTTATGAGTGTTTAATTTCTGTCTCGGTTTGGTATATGGCCTTGAGTTGTGAGTATATTATAATACCTCTCATGTTGTGTAGTTGTGGAGTGAAGCGAATCTTTCTGTTGGGTTATGAGTTCCTGGTGATGTATTTTGAGCTGATCATTGCCCCAGTAGCGTTCATGTATTTGATTAATTGTGTATTCCAGCCGTAGTAGCCCTCCTTGTTATTGTATTCTTTGATGGCGTCCTGGCATATTCGCATAGCCAGGAGTAGCATACTCAGTATTTGAGGAGGGCCTTATAAGGATTCAGTGAGGAAAGGCTCTATGAAAAATTCTTCAAGTGTGAATTTTGGCTCGGTTCAGTAGCATTCTTGGGACACATGGTGTCCAGTAAGGGTATCTATGCGGTCAGACATGTGTGGGTAGAGCTTCTAGAAGCTCGAGATTTATATGACCACCGCTACAGTGTTAGTTCTGCCATCAGCTTCAGGTTTTTACCGCGTATTGTGATGCCTTGAGGATAGGCGTTGTTTGTGTTCAGATGCAGAAAGGTATAGTGATTGCGTGATAGTTATGGTCTTCAGAAGTGTATAGAGAGATATCAGTTGGGTCTAAGCGGGCAGGGGTATCTCCTGCGGGTTGTCCTGGGGTGTGTGATCCTTAGTAAATGATATATGTTGTAATTGGAGTTTAGGTCGCTTGTGGAAGTTGGCATTACTATTACAATGGTGAACGCGAGATTTGAAGATGACTTGAGCTGTTAGACGGGTGGTGGTATTATGGGCATTGTGAGTTATTGTTTGTCTCGATCGTTGGCTTTGAGCCAAGTGGGGGAGTTTGTTAATGATAAGTTGATAGCACGATTATGCGTGGTATTGGTTTCAGTCGAGGTTATTGGTAAATCAGTTACGACCTGCAGGTGTGGGGTCTGGGAATGACACGAGTAATGGAAATTTCTTCGATATAGGTTGTAATGTACTCTATTGGGTAATTGGGTTCTATTGAATGATTTAGTGGAAATTGTAAAAGGTGTAGTGTGTGCAGTGTATGAATTTTCTTGTGGCTTCAAGTGAGTGGATTACTTTCCTAGCATGTCAGTGTGCAAACGGGTCAGGTCGATTTTGTATAAAATTTGTCAGTGTGATTGACATTTACGTTAGAGGGTGTCAAGACTTGTGGTATTTCTACATCATCACGAAAGAATTATAGGGGTATCCCTTGTGGAATGATTGAGTATTTGTGATGTGTCATGTATTCGAGCGGTGGTAATCTGTACGCTTCATGGACCAAGACTGAGAGTTCTCATAAATAGGTTATTTTGTGGTAGTGAATTGTGATGATGCAAGGAGAGCTAGTCGGATGTTAGCATGTACCATGATTCCGTCATTGTAAACTTTTTGGTAAGTTATCTATCTATTATGGGTGACCAGAGTTAATTTAGGGTTATTGGTAGGCTAATATGGGTGTATGTTCTGCACCGGGTCGGAATTGTTGGCTCCGAATTTATATTATTGAGGAATGTACCATTCGATTGTGATTGAGTTTATTCATGCTCTGGAGTGATCTATGAGTTACCCTTCGGTGTTGCGAGGAGTGGTGATTATTAGTTATATGCACATCTAGTGCGGTTCTAATTGGGCTTTATAGCTATATTTGAGTAAGGTAAGTAATTGGGTGTTGCGAGATTGAGACGTGTTGGTTATATACCTTCTATATCAGGTGACATGCTATCGTCCGGTTTCCCCCATGGTCATGGAAATGCACTTTGAGTACTTGATGTCAAATTTCGAATGGTTATTGATTTTTGACAAGGTGTCTTGAAGTATTTCAAGTAGACCAGTGTTTGGATGAGATCTTGCAGTGTAGAGGGTTATGTACGGGTATGACCTTTGGTAATGGATTCGTGTGTTTTGATTTTTACGGTGTGTGCCAGGCTGTTAGCATGATATGGTGATGGTAATTGTTAGTGGCAGGATAGTCCTCTCGTGTGGATCTTTTATATAATTTGATTACATTGGGATGTTGCTGTTAAGTGCACAAGTTGCACAGGTTTTGGCTTCGAATTGTATCGATGTGTCATGTCATCAGGGTGGTCGTGATGGATGAGAAGAGGTCATTGGACCTAGAATGAATATTTTCAGAATTGTCTACAGCATAGTTAGAAGGATGAATATCGGGAGTCAGCTTAGAAATCTGCTATAATTCATGTTTTGGAAGGGGGAGCTTCATGTCTAACTGATCAGACGAATGGTTGTTAGTTTCTACGTGTTTCTTTCATCATCGGCAGTTTATGGAAGTGTTAGAGCGAGGCATTTCTTGATAAGAGGTTATGTACCGTTATTGGGTTGTTCTAAACAGTTATTGTGGTTAAGAGTTATCACTATGAGTGTTTAAGTCACGCTGTGTATTATGTGATTTCATCTGGGGTGCGTATATGGCTTGATTCAGCATGTTCAGACTTGTTCAGTTTATAGTTATGGAAATTTTGATCTTGTATATTATTTCAGAATTAGGAATTTGGTTCAAAGGTTTATGGGTCAGATTGGATTTTGAAATTCCAACGGTGTTGTGCTATTGGACCTATACGGGATAGGGTGACGTGGGATCACCCCCGGGTATGTGCATGGTAAGCTACGTAGCAGTTTGGTGGTGTTGGAGAAAATTTTTTGGCCCGTTCGAGGACGAACATATGTTTAAGTGAGGGGAGGATGTAACGACCCGGCCGGTCGTTTCAAGAGTTTAGCCCTGTTTCCCTCGTTTATGCTTCATTATATGTGGTTCAACTTCATTTATGTGTGTTTGATCGGTTGGTTCGGGTTCAGAGTGGTCATGGTGAGAATTGAGGCACTTAGTCTCTTAAATTAGCCTAATAGTTGAAAAAGTCAATTGAGAGTTGACTTATTTGTAAATGACCTTGAAATGCATATTTTATGGCTCGGATAGCTTCGTTAGGTGATTTGGGACTTAGGAGTGTGTTCGGAATGAAGTTTGGATGTCCGGTGTAGAATTAGGCTTGAATTGGCGAAAGTTAGTTTTGGGCGATTTCCGGTCGGCAGTGAAAAATAGGCTATCGGGGTCCAAATGGGATTCCGGAATTTGGAACAGGTCCGTAATGTCATTTTGGATATGTGTGCAAACTTTCAGGTCAATCGGAGGTGTTTTGGTTGGTTTCGGCGTCGTTGGTTAAATTTAGAAGTTTTAAAGTTCATAGGTATGAATTTGATGTAATTTTTGTGTTTTCATGTTGTTTTTTGTATTTCGAAGGCTCGACTAAGTTTGAATAATTCTATGGGGTGTGTTGGTATGTTTGGTTGGGGCCCCGAGGGGCTCGAGATTGATTTCGGATGGTTGGTGGAGTTTTGAACTTAGGAATTTGCAGCAAATGGCTGCTGGTGTAAAGTTTCTGGTGTGTGGACGCACCTGCGGATGGGTAGCCGCAGGTGCGAAGATCCATGCGCAGGTGCAAAAGGAGGCTAGACAGGAGGAGTCCGCAGGTGCAAAGAGTTGGTCGTGCATGCGAAGCCGCAGGTGCGGAGAAGAGATTGCAGGTTAAACTGGTTTTAGTTAGATTCGGAGCAATCGGGAGCCAATTTGAGGGGCAAAAGCATCGCGGATTAGTGTTGTGGCCCGGTGGAGGTAAGTAATGGCTATATATCTTGTCCTGAGGGTATGAAACCCCGGACTTCATATTTCTCAAAATTTTTAGAATGGCGCACATGTCGGATGATGAGTATGTGGCGCACACTGATTTTTGCATCGGACTTGGTCCTCTCCGTGGCAACTATTGAGTTGCGTATTTTACTCTAAATCATATGTTAAACTGTGTTCTACAGACTATTGTTATATCCGGGCTATAAGCCATGTTTGGGGCCTCGTGCCGACTTGTTTAGACCCCTCAGGGGCTTTTTACTGCTATATTCCTCACTGTTTATTGATGATTTCACTTAGTCACATTGTGCTTATTGTTTTCGAAACTCAGCCTGATTTACACTACTTTGAGATTTTAAAAAATTATGTTTTGGGTCGAGTACCCTATTTTACTGATACGCTGAGGGGCTTTTGAGAGGTTCTGACTGAGTGAGGTCGAGGGCCTGATTATGAGGATATGATACACTACGAGGTGTCTTGATATTAGTGCTTGGGATGAAGGAGCCCATCCGGAGTCTGTACACACCCCCAGTGAGTGCAGGTACCTACTGAGTGCGTGTGTCGAGTGCCGAGTGACGAGTGATTTTGGAGGCATGAGTGATTGTGAGGTATGACCGAGGGGCTGATTATGAGTGACTGTGAGGTATGCCCGAGGGGCTGCTTATGAGTGACTGTGAGGCATGCCCGAGGGGCTGATTATGATACATGTTTTTGCCCGAGGGGCTACTTATGATTTTACCACTTTCACTCTGAACTTATGAAATATGTTTTGCCCGAGGGGCCTTTTTATGATTTTCAGCATTTTTACACTAAACTTCTTGAAAGTTATGTTGAAACTATTGGATAGTATATTTCCAAATGTTTTTTACTGAAATCAGCTTTTAAGCGTGATGATTTAACGTATACACTGTTGGAAAGAAAGGTTGTGCTTATTGTGAATTGATGAATTTAATTTTATGTGTTTCTTGTTGCTCAGACCTGATTTATTTTCATTACTACTGAGTTGGTGTACTCATATTAATCCCTGCACCTTGTGTGCAGATTTAGGTGTTAGGGCAGGGTGAGTTGTGTATCTGTTCCAGAGATTTCTCGGAGGTTGGCCAGGAAGCTACATGAGTCTGCAGTCCTGCTTTCTCTCTTGCTTACTATTATAGAATTTATTTTCTTTTGAGTTTTATATTTGTATGTAAATGCTCATGACCAGTGACTCCGGGATCTCGGGGGTTGTATTTAATATTGGATATAGCTTTATCTATTTTTTAAATATTTAAAGGAAACCTTTATGGGTTATCAGTTTTGTAAAGATGTAAATGGAAGCTTATTATGATTTGAGTGTAGTTTTCAGCTGGCCTAGTTCCACGATAAGCGCCATCACGACTAGTTTAGATTTGGGGTCTTGACAGTCATGCATTCTACGTGATTTGTTGTGTTGCTTTAAAATGTCAATATGTGCCTCCATTATGATTTGGTGAATTGATTGTCAATGTGAATTTAATTGAGTGTAGTCACTATATCATACTCTATTGAGTTGTTGGTAACATAATAGTTTAAATAAAAGAATTATTAACATGTTTTATTCTATGTACCTCTTATGATAGAATTTGTTATCTCACTCGGTTCCTTATTCTTCAGAATAGTTATCTCACTTCCACTATAATTGAGTTCTCAAATTAAAATCATCACCTTGTAGATGTTTACCTTACTTAAAATTGTTATCATGTTTTTTTAACAAATTCTATACCTAGTTCGTTAATTTAACTGATATTTTTCTTTGTTTAAAAATGATACATTTACTCAATTTTATTGATTTCTAAACTAAACCCATCTAATACTCTGTTTCGTATAAATTTTATATTATTTTACTTTACTTGATTTCTAAAATAAACTCATTATTTCATTTGACACCTTTCTTTATTCAAGATTGTTATTATGTTTTATGGTGTTTAAATATATCTCTCATTCATCTAAATTGATATTTATCACGGTTGTAGAGCACATGGTAGCACGTGGGCTTTGCCGTGTAAAGGTGATTGATATTGTGGGACAAGGTGCCATATGTGTAAGATTTGGAAATTGTAGTTCATTACTTGTGGGTGATTCTTGTTATAAGTCCATGCATTGGGAGCAAACTGATTATTTGAGTTGTCATACGGTTTTCCTTATTTGAGTTTATTTACATCTTATAGGTGTTCTGATCATATTGTTTCTTTATTACTCGTTCACTATTTGCTACCATTTATGTTTCTATTACTTCATTGTTGGTTGTAAATCAATAATCTTTCCGATGTTGGTCTTACATTGATTTCTTTCCATTGTTAGCTTATGTATATCTTGAACAGGTTTCTACGTCTAGTAGGTGTCTTGATTTGGCCTCGTCCCTACTCTACCGAGGTTAGGCTTGATACTTACTGGGTACCGCTGTGGTGTACTCATGTTAAGCTTATACATATTTTGGTGCATATTCAGGTATTCTGATCGTCCTGGTAAGAGTTGCGTCTGCGCCTCAGGAAACTTCAAGATATACCTGTTTCACGTTCGCTAGGCTCGGAGTCATCATCTTACTTCATTATGCTACTGTTAAACTGTAACGACCTGACGGGTCATTTTTAGCTCTAGCGCGTCGTTCAGCAGTTTAAGGTCATGAGCAGCTTCGTTTCAGGTATTTATGACCCGTAGGCGTGGCCGGAATTGAATTTCGGGAAGTTTAGAATTGATTTGGAAAGAAAATTCTCATTTCAGAAGCCTTAAGTTGGGAGAATCAACTAAGATTGGAATTTTGAGTAAATGACCTCCGAATCAGGATTTGAAGGTTCCATCAGGTTCGTATGATGATTTTGAGCTTGGGCGTATGTCCGGATTGGGTTTTGGATAACCCGGGAGCATTTCGGCGTATATTGTAGAAGTCAACATTTTTTAAGAAATTTCCTAAGTTTGTCTTGAAGTGCATTTCGGTGATGTTGATGTCCGTTTGGGATTCCGAGTCTAGGAATAGCTCCGTGTGGTGAGTCCAGAGGTCATTTTTGAGTCATTGGCTAAAGATAGAAATTTGAAGGTTTTTGGAGAAATCCGACCGGAAGTCGAAATTTTGATATTGGGGTCGGAATGTGATTCCGGAAGTTGGAGCAGGTCCGTAATGTCGAATATGACTTTTATGCAAAATTTGAGGTCAATCGGACGTGATTTGATAGGTTTCGGCATCGGATATAGAAGTTAGAAATTTCTAAGTTCATAAAGATAGAATTTGGTTGCGATTCGTGGTTTTGATGTTGTTTGATGTGATTTGAGGCCTCGAGCAAGTCCGCATTATATTTTGGAATAGGTTGGTGTAATTGGACGGGGTCCCGGGGGCGTCAAGTGGATTCCGGGAGGTTAACGGATCAGTATTTGAAGTTGAGAAAAAGCCGAAGTTGTTTGTGTCTGGTGCGACCGCACCTGCGAGGTGCGGAGCTGCAGGGGCGGACTATGGGGCGCATGTGCAATTTTGGGCTAGATTTGAGGAAGCCGCAGGTGCAGGAGATGGGTCGCACCTTCGGGAGCGCAGGTGCGGAGGTGCGGAAATGAGGTTGGGTAGAATGTTTTAAAACCGTGAATTGTTGGCCATTTCTTCATTTCTTCTTTGGCTTAGGCGATCTTGGGAGGCTTCAAAGAGAGGATTTCTTCATGCATTGTCAAGGTAAGTAACTCCTTCATATTTTTAAAGTTAATGACAAGTATATGCATGGAATTAGACATGGGAATTGGTAGGAAATTAGGAAATCTTAAGGAAACCTTGAATTTGGTAATTTGGACTTTTAGCCACGAATTTGAGCGTGAAATGTAGAGTAAATTGTATATTTGAGTTAGTATGGCTATGGGTAGAATACCTCTTCGAGAAATTTCGGATTCCGGGCACGTGGGCCCGAGGGCATTTTGGTCAATTCAATGAGCGGGGTTGGGAAAGTATATAAATTGACTTTGTTGTGAGTATTAGGATGAATTTTCGTTGATTTGACCGTTATGTGGTAGTTTTGGGGCGTTGTGCATCCATGGGAGTCGTCGGAAGGGATTGGAAGCCGGTTATGGGACTTCGGAGCGAGGTAAATCTCCTTTCTAACTTTGTGAGGGGGAATTATCCTCCTAGGTGAACTAATTAAGTATGTGTTACTATCTGTGGGGGCTACGTATGCACGAGGTGACGGGAGTCCGTGCGTAGCTACTATTATGCCATGTCCGGGTAGCCTAGGACCTACTAGCATGCCTTACATGTTGTACCTGTGATCTTGTTTGTGATATTAGACTACTAATATAATAAAAGTTGTAATTCAATGACTAAGGAAGATTAGAGTTTATTTTTTCTAAATCATCTAAAAAGAGAATTGATTTCCCTCGCAGGCAATTGTATTTTCGGATAAGGTTGTATTATCAAACATTATAAAAACTTGGCAACTGAATTTCAAAAGAGGGATTTAAATACTATTTTTGTGGTTTTTAAAAGAGAAATCTGTCATTTACTTGGGTACTTGTTTTCCGGACGTATTCGGGGTGGACTATTGATTGTGCATGACTGCATGTGACCTCTTCACAATTTACATTCCGCAAGAGGAGTGTTATTTCCCCCACTCTCATGGGAGCAGTCGTACCCCACATCGGATTTAAAATATACTTATGGTTCGGGCTGTTTGACCCTCGGCAGTGCATAGACATGATTATTATATTGAGAGGTGCACTTATGGTACGGGCCATTCGACTCTCGGCAGTGCACAGAGATGATTATTATATTGAGAGGTGCACTTATGGTACGGGCCGTTCGATCCTCGGCAGTGCAGAGAGATGATTATTATATTGAGAGGTGCACTTATGGTACGGGCCGTTCGATCCTCGGCAGTGCAGAGAGATGATTATTATATTGAGAGGTGCACTTATGGTACGGGCCGTTCGATCCTCGGCAGTGCAGAGAGATGATTATTATATTGAGAGGTGCACTTATGGTACGGGCCGTTCGATCCTCGGCAGTGCAGAGATTATTATTATGACGGCTTAGGCCAGTTGTCCTTATCTCGTATGCGTATGTTAAATTGTTAAATATTTTTCATGGATTTTTAAAAGTGATAAGATATTTGGGGGAACAATAAAGAGGAAATTATTTATTTAAGATATTTGGGGGAAAATGAGGAAGTGGTGACTATTTTTTTACTTCCAGTATTTTACTTTGGTTTCAGTACCTTATATATTTGTTGTTTTACTAACTTTACATGCCTATTGTGTTCATCACATGCTGTTAAATTAATTTGCTAGACCTTAGTGAGTGTCTAATTCGACCTCTCGTCACTACCTCTTTGAGGTTAGGCGGGCGACATACTGAGTACACGTTATTTTTGTACTCATGCTACACTTGTTGTGCATTTTATTGCACAGGTACTTTCATAGCACTGTGGAGGATTCGGAGAATTAGGCGAGCTGCATCATCTGGAGGTTATCCACAGCTGACAGAGTCTCCCTCGTACTGTATTTATTTTTATTTTAAATTTCCTTGTCCAATTTGTATTTCGGACAGGTTTTGTGATGATTGTATAAATTCTTAAAAATTGCTCATGTACTTGTGAAACCGGGTTCTGGGGTGTGTTGGGATGTATTTTATAAAGAGTAGTATTCAAACCATTATTTTAATTAACAGATTTTATTTGGTTAATATGTAATAGAGTGAAAGGAAATGTTTTTCATAAATATTAAAACCTGAAAATTTATTTCAATTAATTAATGATTGGCTTGCCTGACAATGATGTACGGCGCCATCACGACCTTAGGGATTTTGGATCGTGACATAAACTGTAATTCAAAACATTATTGTGTTTAAAAATTCTAGTGTGTTTTAGTAGTGCTTATGACTCCATACTATCGGTTTGGAGAAATGTATAACTATTTGCCGCTTGCGTCCATGTATGTCATTTAATGGTTTATGATTAATGATTAAATAGTTCAATTATATTATTAAATCCGCATGTGTTATGCTTACCTAATCTTAGAGACTAGGTGTCATCATGACATCCTCAGGTGGGAAATTGGGGTCATAACAATGATAATAGTGAAATGAATAGTAGAGACGAATGAAGAAAAGTGAGTGATCAATAATTTTAATGATGGTATTATGAATAAGGAAGAAGGTGCCACAGAATCCCATGAGAACGAACCATGTTCTTCAGGTACTAGTGAGGGTAGCCTAAGAGAATGGCTGAGAATGTCAAAGGCGATAAATCTGGTATTCTAAGAACTGAGAAAAATGAAGTGAGTTGAGTACCGGTAATGCAGTTGTCGATAAATATGAAACTGAAGAAAAAAATTAATCTATCGAGAAACTTGATTCCTTGGATATCAATTGGTCTGGAACTATGATCGATGCTACAAGAAAGGATGTTGACGAAAGAAGATTTAAAAAGGTATGTTGGTGAAGGTGTTTCTAGTGCCAAGAACGAGAGATTTTATTGTGAATACGAGTTGCACATTGCTTGAGCGTCCTCCTGAGAAATGGACTTTTGATCAATTGCATGAGGGAATTGAGATGTGTCCTTTCTAGCGAGTTGGGCGATGTAATTGTATTGACAGATGCTTAGCCATCTTAAGGATTGCGAAGAATGGAAGTGTCACGACCCCAAATCTTAAGTCGGCTGTGATGGTGCCTATCATGGAACTAGGCTAGCCAACCATTTCAGATTAACAATATATTTCATAATTTCCAAAAATTAGCAGATTTTAAAATAGTAAAATGAGATGAACAAATTATACACTTCCCCAAAACCTAGAGTCAACTGTCATGAGAATCTAGAACTATAAATACAATGTAGAACAGGGTGACTTGCTACTACAAAGCATGGAGTACAAAAGACAAAATCTATGAACTGAGGAAAAGAAAGGAGGTGAGCTGGGGACGCTGAGCAGCTACCTCGATCCCTGAACAACTCCAAGCTCGTCCGGAAATCAACTAGTGAGATGGTCCGGTACCTGGATCTGCACACATAGGTGCATGGAGTAACGTGAGTACGTCAACTCAGTAAGTAATCAAATTAACTAAAAACTTGAGTGTAGTGATGAAATCATGCAAATCCATATAATAAGTGAATGTGGAAATAAGTAAATCAAGTCAAGAATTTACATTTCCGAGTATTTCATAAAACTCCAGCTTCCATTTAAAAATCTCGTATAAAAACATTCATCCAACATTTATCATTAGAGGCTCACTGTAAAGAAGAGTGAAAACAGTAGTTTCATAAAATATAAGTCCCTCTGGCACAATATCACACACAATAAAGCCTCTCGGGAAAGTCTCCCAGTCACTCGTGAGTCCACTATCAGTATCTCATGCTCTCGCTTAAACACTCGTATTCAGCAAGTACCATGAATACACACAACTGCTGTGGTGGGAAGCCCGCTCCACTATATATATATATACTATTGCGGCGTGCAACCTGATCCTTATAACATACGATGCGGTGTGCAACCCGTTCCATATAATAATCGACTGCGCTCACTAGGGGTGTACAGACTTCTGGAGGGGCTCCTTCAGCCCAAGCGCCATATCTGTTGCGGTGTGCAGCCCGATCCAATATGTACATTGCTGCAGCGTGCAGCCCGATCCATATACAATATATATATATATATATTGATGCGGCATGCAGCCTGACCCATACATACTCTATATATTGTTGCAGCATGCAGCCCAATCCATATGTAATATATAACATATATATTGCTGCGGCGTGCAGTCCGGCCCATAACTATCCTCACATACTCGGCTCTCGACCGGGACATATATATTTCTACGGTGCGTAGCCTGATCCTTAACTATCCTCACATACTTGGCTCTCGGCTTGACTCAGTCATCCTCACAAGCCACTCGGGCAATTCATCTCAACTCACGGGACTCAGCCCAAACATACTTCTCAGAGTTTCAAGCAGTGTGATAACAGTGAAAATAACAAGTGGTAAACATGACTGAGTTCACAGATGTTCTATCAGGATAGTGGTAGGATAGTGTAAAAGTACTTCTGAGGGTCTAAACAGGTCGGCACAAGGCCCCAAACATGGAAAATACCTCTGAGGGTATAAATAGGTCGGCACACGGCCCCAAACATGGCTCACAGCCCATAAACAAGTATAAACTTCTGAAAGACAGAATATCGTAAGGTTTCAAATCGAATACGCGACTTAATAGTCGCTACGGGACGGACCAAGTCACAATACCTATCGGTGCACGCCCCCACGCTCGTCACCTAGCATGTGCGTCACTTCATTTACCAAAACAATATCAAATAACTATCACGACCCAAAATCCTAAGCCGGCCATGATGGCGCCTATTATGGAACTAGGCTAGTCAATCATTTCAGATTATCAATATATCCCATAATTTCACCAAAATTTAGCAGATTTTAAAAATACCAAAAAGAGATAAACAAATACACACTTCTCCAAAACTTGGAGTAACCTGTCATGAGCATCTAAGACTAAAAATACAATGTACAACAGTGACTTGCTACAATAATCTGAGGGAAGGAAAGAAGGTGAGCTGGGGACGCTGAGCACCTACCTCAATCCTCGAACAACTCCAAGCTCGTTCGGAAATCAACTAGTGTGATGGTCTGGTACCTGGATGTGCATACAGAGGTATAGGGAGTAACGTAAGTACGCAACCTCCGTAAGTAATCACTGTAACTAAAAAGTTGAGTGTAGTGACGAGCCATTTAAATTATATAAATACATATAATGAATAACTGTGGAAATGAGCAAATCAATTCAGAAATCTACAATTCCGAATATTTCATAAAACTTCAGTTTCCATTTAAAAATCTCGTATAAAAACTTTTATCATCAGAGGCTCATTGTAAAGAAGAGTGAAAACAGCATTTTCATAAAATATAAGCCCCTCGGGCACAATATCACTCACAATAAAGCCTCTCGGGCAAGCCTCTCAGTCACTCATGACTCCACTATCAGTATCTCATGCTCACACTAAACACTCGTACTCAACAAGTACAATGAATGCACACAACTTCTGCGGTGGGCAGCCCGCTCCACTACATATATGTATACATATCTATACTGCTGCGGCGTGCAGCCTGATCCTTATAACATACGTTGCGGCGTGCCGCCCGAACCATGTAATAGTCAACTGCGCTCACAAGGGGTGTACAGACTCCTAGAGGGGCTCCTTCAGCCCAAGCGCTATATCTGCTGCGGCGTGCAGCCCGATCCAATATGTATATTGCTACGGTGTGCATCCCGATTCATATATAACATATATTGCTACGGCGTGTCGCCTGATCCGTATATATATAATCTACATTGCTGCAGCGTGCAGCCCGACCCACATATAATATATAACATATATATTGCTGTAGCGTGCAGCCCGTCCCATAACTATCCTCACATACTCGGCGCTCGGCCTAACACAGATGTACTGATGCACCGTGTAGGCCGGTCCATACCTATCCTCACATACTCGGCTCTCGGCCTGACTCAGTAAACCTCACAAGCCACTTGGACAATTTATCTCAACTCACGGGGCTCAGTCCCAAATACTTTTTAGAGTTTTCAAAGCAATGTGCCAAAACTGAAAATAACAGAAAGTAGGAAACATGACTGAGTTTACAATTTACTAACAGGATAGTGGTAGAATAGTGTAAAAGTACCCCCTGGGGTCTAAACAGGTCGGCACAAGGCCCCAACCATGGAAAATACCCCCTGAGGGTCTAAACAGATCGGCACAAGGCCCCAAACATGGCTCACAACCCATAAACAAGTATAAACATCTGAAAGAAAGGATGTCGTAAGGTTTTAAATCTAATACGTGACTAAATAGTCGCTACGGGACGGACCAAGTGCTAATCCCTATCGGTGCACGCCCCCACGCTCGTCGCCAAGCATGTGTGTCACCTCATTTATCAACACAATAACAGATAACGGGGTGTCATACCCTTAGGTTTAGAGTTACAATCGTTACTTAACTCAAAACAGCCAAAAGCTACTCCGTGATGCGCTTGCCCCTCGAATCGGCTCCCAAAAGCTCTGAATCGAACCAAAATCAGATTAAAATCATCAATACACGCTAACGGAACAAAACCCAATCGAAAGATATAAATTTTTAAAACAATTCTCGAAATTTTGGCCAAACCCGAGCCCCGGGCCCACGTCTTGGAATTTGATAAAAGTTTCATCACTAGAATCCTCATCCTCCCACGATTCTATACATACCAAAAACTCCACAATCGGACAATAATTGCCCACTCAAATCACCAAAAGAATGTACAATCTTCCTCCCCATTTTTCCCAACTTTTTCCACTTTAATTCTTCAAATTACAAGCCTAATCCGAAACAAAATAGCATAGAAATGAGTTATATAGTCGGGGACTTACCTCCACTGAAGACCCTCGAAGACCTTCTTCAATTTGCTCTAAAATAAGCTCCCCCCGCATGCAACAATGGAAGAATAACCAAAATTTCACGGAGGCATTCTTTTATACTGTTCTGCACAGTTAATCCGCACATGCGGACCTATCCTCGCACCTGCAGACCCGTACCTGCAGTCCCAGGTGCGCACCTACGAAAACCCACTAACAGTCCAATTCTCGCACCTGTAGTCCCTTTTCCGCACCTGCGGCTTCGCAGGTGCGGTCAACTCTTTGCACCTGCGGGCTCCTTCTGCCTAGCCTCTTTTTGCACCTGCGCCTGGCCCTTCGCACCTGCGATTGACCATCCGCAGGTACCGCCACACCAGCAGCTATTTGCTGCAAATTTCCCAAGTTCAAACCTCCCCCAACTATCCGAAATCAATCTTGAGCCCCTCGGGGCCCCAACCAAACATACCAACACACCCCATAGCATAATTCAAACCTAGTCGAGCCTTCGAAACACCAAAAACAACACGAAAACTCCAAAATTACATAAAATTCAAGCCTATGAACTTTGAAACTTCTAAATTTCGCCAACGATGCCGAAACCAACCAAAACACATTTGATTGACCTAAAAATTTGCACACATACCCAAAATGACATTACGAACCTGCTCCAACTGTCGGAATTCCATTCCGACCCGGATAGCCTATTTTCCACTGCCGACCAAAAATCGCCAAAAACTAACTTTCGCCAAAACAAGCCTAATTCTATACCGGACATCTAAACTTCAATACGAACATACTCCTAAGTCCAAATCACCTAACGAAGCTATCTGAACCATAAAATCTGTATTCCGAGGTTGTTTACCAAAAGTCAGTTCTCAGTTTGACTTTTCAACTATTAGGCTACTTCAATAGGCTAAGTGCCTCTGTTCTCACCATGACCACTCCGAATTCAAACCAACCGACCCAACACAACATAAACAGGCTAAGAAATATATGATAAAGAAGAAATGAGGAAAACGGGGATAATCTCACGAAACGACCGGCCGGGTCGTTACATCCTCCCTCTCTTAAACAAATGTTCGTTCTCGAACGGGTCTAGAAACATACCTGGAGTCTTGAATAAGTGAGGATATCTGTCCTGTATCTCCCGCTCTGTCTTCTAGGTGGAATCCTCCACCGGCTGTCCTCTCCATTGAACCTTTATTGAAGCTATATCCTTAGACCTCAGCCTTCTGACCTGACGACCCAAAATAGCCACTGGCTCTACCTGATATGACATATCACCCTCGAGCTGAACTGTGCTGAAGTCCAAAACATGAGACGGGTCACCAACGTACTTTTGGAGCATCGAAACATGGAACACCGCATGAATACTCCACAAGCTGGGAGGCAAGGAAAGTTTATAAGCCATATCCCCACTCCTCTGAAGCACTTCAAATGGCCCAATGAACCTGGGACTCAGCATTCCCCTCTTATCGAATCTCGTAACACCCTTCATGGATGACACCTTCAGCAGTACCTTCTCCCCAACCATGAAAGACACACCTCGGACCTTCCGGTCCGCATAACTCTTCTTCCTAGACTGCACCGTGTGAAGCCGCTCCTGAATCAACTTTACCTAACCCAACACATCCTGAACTAGGTCTGTGCCCAATAGCCTAGCCTCGCCCGACTCAAACCAACCAACCGGAGATCTGCACCTCCTACCATATAAAGCCTCATACGGAGCCATTTGGATACTCGACTGATAACTATTATTATATGCAAACTCCACGAGTGGATGAAACTGGTCCCATGAACCCCCAAAGTCAATGACACATGCACGCAACATATCCTCCAAAATCTGAATAGTATGCTCCGACTGCCCGTCGGTCTGAGGATGAAACGTAGTGCTCAACTCGACCCGAGTACCCAACTTTCACTATATGGATCTCCAAAACTGAGATGTGAACTAAGTACCTCTGTTAGAAATGATATAAACTGGAATCCCATGCAATCAGACAATCTCCCTACTATAAGTCTCTACTAATCACTCTGAAGAGTAAGTAGTACCAACATGATTGAATTACGCGGACTTGTTCAGCCGATCCACAATAACCCATATAGCATCAAACCTCCTCGAACTCTGTGGGAGCCCAACTACGAAGTCCATGGTGATTCGCTCCCACTTCCACTCCGGAATATCAAATGTCTGAAGCAGCCCACCTAGCCTCTAGTGCTCATACTTGACCTGCTGACAGTTGAGACACCGAGCCACAAACTCAACAATATCTCTCTTCATCCGCCTCCACCAATCATGTTGTCTCAGATCCTGATACATCTTCGCGGCACCCGGATGGATGGAATACCACGAACTATGGGCCTCAGCTAGAATAAAATCTCAAAGCCCATTCACATTAGGCACACAAATCCAGCCCTGCATCCTCATGACCCCATCATCACCAATAACCACATCCCTGGCATCACCGCAATGGACCCTGTCCTGAAGAACAAGCAAGTGTGGATCATCATAGTGGTGTGCTCTAATCTGATCATAAAGATAAGACCTGGAGGCTACACAAACCAATACCCGTGGAGTCTCTGATAGATACAATCTCACCAACTGACCTACTAAAGCCTGAACATCAAGTGCTAAAGGTCGATCTGCTATAGGAAGGTAGGATAAACTCCCCAAGCTCTCCGCTCTGCGACTCAGGGCATCGGCCGCTACATTGGCCTTCCCCGGATAATATAAGATAGTGATGTCATAGTCCTTGAGAAGCTCCAACCACCTCCTCTGATGCAAATTCAGATCCTTCTGCTTGAGCAGATGCTGCAAACTATGGTGATCATTGAAAAGCTCACAATACACTCCATATAAATAATGACGCCAAATCTTCAAGGCGTGGACAATAGCTTCTAGCTCAAGATCGTGCACTGGATAATTCTTCTCGTGCACCTTCACCTATCTGGACGCATAGGCAATCACCCTACCGTCCTGCATGAAAACCGCTCCAAGGCCAACTCTCCAAGCATCACAGTAAACTGTATAAGAACTTGAACCCGTAGGCAAAACCAATATCAGAGCTGTAGTCAAAGCTGACTTGAGCTTCGGAAAGCTCTCCTCACACTCCTCAGTCCACCTGAACTGAGCACCCTTCGCGGTCAGTCTGTTCATAGGTGCAGCAATAGATGAAAATCCCTCTACAGAACGGCGGTAATACCCCGCCAAACCAAGGAAACTGCGAATCTCAGTAACTGATGACGGTATAGGCCAACTCTTCACCGCCTCTACCTTCTTCGGATCAACCTGAATACCCTCACTGGACACCACGTGCCCCAAGAATGCTACTGAATCAAGCCATAACTCACACTTCAAAAAAATTTCATACAATCTCTTCTCTCTCAAGGTCTGAAGCACAACTCTGAAATGCTGCTCATGATCCTCACGAGATCGGGAATACAACAAGATATCGTCGATGAACACGATGACGAAAGAATCTAGATAATTCTAGAATACACTGTGCATCAATTGCATAAAGGCTGACAGGACATTGGTCGGCCCGAATGACATAACCAGAAACTCGGAATGACCATATCTAGTCCCGAAAGCAGTCTTCGAGATGTCTCGCCCCCGAATCTTCAACTGATAAGTCAATATTAGAAAATACTTTGGCACCATGAAACTGATCAACAAGTCATCTATACGAGGCAAGGGATACCGATTCTTCACCGTAACTCTGTTCAACTGTCAATAGTCAATACACATACGCATGGTACCATCATTCTTCTTCACGAACAACACCGGTGCACCCCAAGGTGACACACTAGGCCGAATGAACCCCTTATATAGGACTTCTTGAAGCTACTCCTTTAACTCTTTTTTCTCCGCTGGTGCCATACGATAAGGTGGAATAGAAATAGGCTGAGTACCTGGCACCAGGTCAATACCAAAATCAATGTCCCTATTAGGCGGCATGCCTGGCAAGTCTGTAGGAAACACGTCAGAAAAGTCATGTACCACATGAATCGAATCAATACCGGGAGTCTCACCACTGACATCCCTCACAAAATCCAAACACGATAAACAACCCTTCTCACCCATACGCTGAGCCTTCGGGTAGGAAATCACCCTGCTAGGCACATAATAAGAAGAACCTCTCCACTCAACCCTCAGACATCTAGTCATAGCTAAGGTCACGGTCTTAGCGTGACAATCAAGAACGGCATGACACAGAGTTAACCAGTGCCCAATATCACATCAAAATCGACCATGCTGAGTAACAGTAGGTCCATTTGGGTCTCCAGACCCCCAATGGATATCACACATGACCGATACACATGGTCCACAATAATAATATCGCCCACTGGTGTCGAAACATGAACAGATGTAACTAAAGACTCACGGGGCATATCAAGAAAGGAAAAATATGAAGAAACATAGGAATATGTAAAACCAGGGTCAAATAAAGCCAAAGCATCTCGGCAACAGGCTGAGACAATACATGTGATCACTGCATCAGAGGTCGTAGCATCTGGCCTGGCAGGAAAGGCATACATACGGGCCTGACCTCCACCTGCTCGACCTCCCCCTCTAGGGCGGCCTCTAGCTGACTGAATACCACCCCTGGCTGCCTGGGTGGGTGATGAAGTAACTGGAGCTGAAGTCGAAGGCTGGCTCCTCAGCTGAGATGGACCTCTAAGAAGATGAGGACACTGCCTCCTCATATCCCCGAACTCTCCACACTCATAACAGCTCCCTGGAGCTGGAGACTGGGACTAAAATGAACCCCTGGCACTGGAATGGCCACTAGGAGAAACGTGCATAGAAGACCCTTGAACTGATGGTGCTTGAGCTACACTCTGGTCTAGAAGGGAACCGACTGAAGATTGGCCTGGCTGAAAACCGCGGGAACCACGCCCCGAAGATGCACCACTATAGGCTGGGCGACCTGACCAAGGAGGCCTGAATGAACGGCCCCTGCCATGCTAAAACTGCCCCTTGGAAGGAGCACCACTAGAACCACCCGATCCACGAGGCCTCTTGGACTCCCTCTCTACCCGCTCCTGGCGGCGAACCGACTCAATATCTCGAGCAATATCAACAACCTGCTCGAATATAGCATCTGATACTCTTTCCCGGGTCATGAAAAGGTGGAGCTGATAAGTAAGGCCATCTATAAACCTCCTAATCCTCTCCCTATCAGTAGGGACCAACTCAGTGGCATGATGAGCCAACTCCGAAAATCGTATCTCGTACTGCATCACTGATAGCTCCCCTTGACGCAGCTGCTCAAAATGTCTGTAATGCTCCTCCCAGTGAGACTGCGGTACATACTTCTCCAAGAAGATAGTGGAGAACTGCTGCCAAGTAAGGGGTGCTGAACCAACAGGCCTACGCCTCTCATAAGACTCCCACCAAGTGAAAGCAGCACCAGAGAACTGAAAAGTAGAAAATGAGACCCCACTGGTCTCCAAAATCCCAGCAGTACGTAGTATCCTCTAGCACTTATCTAGAAAACCCTGGCATCCTTGCCCTCAGCACCACTAAATGTCGGAGGCTATAGTCAACTAAACCTCTCTAGCATGCGCTGCTCATCATCTAGCATAGTTGGGACCACGAAGTCCTGAATTGGAGCAACCGGTTGGGATGGAACCTCCCTCGGTGTCTGCGGGCCTTGAGTAGCCTGCTCAGGTGTCTGGGCAACTAGAGTCTGACTGCCTCCCCCTGCCTGAGAAGTAGCGGAAACTACCTGAGCAAGGGTGGTACACACCATTAAGATCTGAGCCAAGGTCTCCTGAAGACTCGGAATAACAATAGGCATTGTCGGTGCCTGAGCCTATCCGGCTGGAGCATCTACGGCGGGAACCTGATCCTGAGTAGCAGGGGGATCAACTGATATTGCCCTGGCTGGCCCTCTACCTCGAGCGCGGCCTCGACCCCTTGCTGGTCTAGCTGGTGGCTGATCATCCTGATCGGTAGCGCGAGTCCTCACCATCTGTAAGAGAATGAAACAACAGAAGTTTAGATTCCCAGAACTAATCGAATGGCACGACAGAATTCAAGAAAAATTAGATTGTTTCTAAGGGTTTTGTAGCCTCTTAAAGATAAGTACAGACGTCTCCGTACCGATCCGCAAGACTCTAGTAACCTGCTTATGACCGTTGAGTCGTATGTAACCTAGGCTCTGATACCAACTTGTCAGGACCCCAAATGCTAAGCCGGTCGTGATGGCACCTATCATGGAACTAGGCTAGCCAATCATTTCAGATTATCAATATATCCCATAATTTCACCAAGATTTAGCAGATTTTAAAAATACCAGAAAGAGATAAACAAATACACACTCCCCAAAAACCTGGAGTCAACTGTCAGTACAACAGTGACTTGCTACAAGAAAGTCTGAGGTACAAAAGACCAAAAGAAACTATAATCATGGGGAATGAAAGGAGGTGAGATGGGGACGCTGAGCAGCTACCTCAATCCTCGAACAACTCCATGCTCGTCTGAAATCAACTGGTGGGATGGTCTGGTACCTGGATCTGCACATAGAGGTGTAGGGAGTAACGTGAGTACGCCAACTCAGAAAGTAATCAATGTAACTAAAAACTTGAGTGTAGTGACGAGCCATTTAAATCATATAAATCCATATAATGAATAATAGTGTAAATGAGCAACTCAAGTCAGAAATCTACAATTCCGAATATTTCATAAAACTCCAGTTTCCATTTAAAAATCTTGTATAAAAACTTTTATCATCAGAGGCTCAGTGTAAAGAAGAGTGAAAACAGCATTTTCATAAAATATAAACCCCTCGGGCACAGTATCACTCACAATAAAGCCTCTCGAGCAAGCCTCTCAGTCACTCGTGACTCCACTATCAGTATCTCATGCTCACACTAAACACTCGTACTAAGAAAGTACCATGGATACACACAACTGTTGCGGCGGACAGCCTGCTCCACTACATATATGTATAGATATCTATACTGCTGCGGTGTGCAGCCCGATCCTTATAACATACGTTGAGGCGTGTAGCCCGATCCATAAATAGTCGACTGCGCTCACTGGGGTTTACAGACTCGTGGATGGGCTCCTTCAGCCCAAGTGTTATATATGTTGCGGCGTGCAGCAGGATCTAATATGTATATTGTTGTGGCGTGCAGCCCGATCCATATATAACATATATTGTTGTGGCGTGTAGCCCGATCCGTATGTATATAATCTACAATGCTGCGGCGTGCAACCCGACCCACATATAATATATAACATATATATTGTTGCGGCGTGCAACCCGTCCCATAACTATCCTCACATACTCGGTGCCCGGTCTAACATAGATATACTGCTGCGGCATGCATCCCGATCCATAGTTATCCTAACATACTCGGCTCTCGGCCTGACTCAGTCCCCCTCACAAGCCACTTGGGAACTTTATCTTAACTACGGGGCTCAGCCCCAAACACTTCTCTGAGTTTTCAAAGCAGTGTGATAACAACGAAAATAACAACAAGTAGGAAACATGACGGAGTTTACAATTTACTAACATGATAGTGGTAGAATAGTGTAAAAGTACCCCTTGGGGTGTAAACAGGTCGGCACAAGACCCCAAACATGGAAAATACCCCCTGAGGGTCTAAACAGATCGGCACAAGGCCCCAAACATGGCTCACAGCCCATAAACAAGTATAAACTTCTGAAAGACAGGATGTCGTAAGGTTTCAAATCGAATACGCGGCTAAATAGTCGCTACGGGATGGACCAAGTCCCAATCCCTATCGGTGCACGCCCCCACGCTCGTCACCTAGCATGTGCGTCACCTTATTTATCAACACAATAACAGATAACGGGGTGTCATACCCTCTGGTTTAGAGTTACAATCGTTACTTACCTCAAAACAGCTCAAAAGCTACTCCGCAATGCGCATGCCCCTCGAATCGGCTCCCAAAAGCTCCGAATCTAACCAAAATCAGATTAACATCATCAATACATGATAACGGAACAAAACCCAATTGAAAGATATAAATTTTTAACACAATTCTCGAAATTCGGTAAAACTTACATCACTAGAATCCTCATCCTCCCACGATTCTATACATACCAAAAACTCCAATATCAGACCATAATTGCCCACTCAAATCATCAAAAGAATTTCCAATCTTCCTCCCCATTTTTTCCAACTTTTTCCACTTTATTTCTTCAAATTACAAGCCTAAGACAAAACAAAATAGCATAGAAACGAGTTATATAGTCTGGGAACTTACCTCCACTGAAGACCCTCGAAGACCTTCTTCAATTTGCTCTCAAATGAGCTCCACCTGCATGCAATAATGGAAAAATAACAATTATTTCGCGGAGGCATTCTTTTATACTGTTCTTCCCAGTTAATCCGCACATGCGAACCTCTCCTCGCACCTACGGACCCGCACCTGCGGTCCCAGGTGCCCACCTGCGAACACCCACTAACAGTCCAATTCTCGCACCTGCAGTCCCTTTTCCGCACCTGCGGCTTCGCAGGTGCGGCCAACTCTTCGCACCTGCGGGCTCCTCCTGCCTAGCCTGTTATCGCACCTGCGCCTGGACCATCGCACCTGCGGCTGCCCATCCATACGTGTGGCCATACCAGAAGCTATTTACTGCAAATTTCCCAAGTTCAAACCTCCCCCAACCATCTGAAATAAATCCCGAGCCCCTCGGGGCCCCGACCAAACATACCAAAACACCACATAGCATCATTCAAATCATTCGAGCCTTCGGAACACAAAAAACAACGCGAAAACACAAAAATTACATCAAATTCAAGCCTATGAACTTGAAACTTCTATATTTCGCCAATGATGCCGAAACTAAACAAAACACATACGATTGACCTGAAAATTATCACGCATACTCAAAATGACATTACGAATCTGCTCCAACGATCAGAATTCCATTCCGAACCCAATAGCCTATTTTCCACTGCCGACCGAAAATCGCCAAAACTTTCGCCAATACAAACCTAATTCTATATCGGACATCAAAACATCATTTCGAACACACTCCTAAGTCCCAAATCACATGACAAAGCTATCCGAACCATAAAATCTGCATTTTGAGGTCGTTTACAAATAAGTCAACTCTCAGTTTGACTTTTCAACTATTAGGCTACTTCAAGAGGCTAAGTGCCTCTGTTCTCACCATGACCACTCTGAACTCAAACCATCCGACCCAACACAACATAAACAGGCTAAGAAATATACGATAAAGCAGAAATGGGGGAAAGGGCTAATCTCACGAAACGACCGGTCAATTCGTTACAATAACGAGGTGTCATACTCTCAGGTTTAGAGTTACAATCGTTACTTACCTCAAAACAGCCCAAAAGCTACTTTGCAATGCGCTTGCCCCTCGAATTGGCTCCCAAATACTCCTAATCTAACCAAAATCATATTAACATCAACAATATACGCTAACGGAACAAAATCCAATCGAAAGATATAAATTTTAACACAATTCTCGAAATTCGGCCAAATCCGAGCCCCGGGCCCACGTCTCAAAATTCTATAAAATTTGCATCACTAGAATCCTCATCCTCCCACGATTCTATACATACAAAGAACACCACAATCAGACCACAATTGCCCACTCAAGTCACCAATAGAATTTTCCAAATTTTCCTCCCATTTTCCCCAACTTTTCTACTTTAATTCCTCAAATCCCAAGCCTAATCCGTCACAAAATAACCTAAAAACTTAATCCGGGAAACTTACCTCCACTGAAGACTCTCGAATTCCTCCTTTATTTTTCTCCCAAACTAGCTCAACCCGCATGCAAAAATGGAAGAAATGCCTAAAATTTCGCGGAGGCACTCATTTATACTTTCTGTCCAGTTAATCCGCACCTGCGAACCATTTTTTGCACCTACGGACCATTTTTCGCACCTATGGTCCCAGGTGTGCACCTGCAAAAATCCACTAACAGTCTAATTCTCGCACATGTGGTGCCTCACCCGCACATGCGGCTTCTTAGGTACGACCCATGCCTCGCACCTGCGGACTCCTCCAGCCTGGCCTCTTCTCGCACCTGCGGCCACACCAGCAAAACGACATCACCAGCAATTTTGCTGTAATTTCCTAAGTCCAACCCTCCGTTAACCATCCGAAATAAATCCCTAGCCCCTCGGGGCCCCAACCAAACATACCAACACATCCCATAACCTCATTCGAACTTAGTCGAGCCTTCAAAACACCAAAAACAATGCAAAAATACCAAAATCACATCAAATTCAAGCCTATGAACTTTGAAACTTCTAAATTTAGCCAATGATTTCGAAACCAACCAAAACACATCCGATTGACCTGAAAATTTGCACACATATCCAAAATGACATTACGAACCTGCTCCAACTGTCGGAATTCCATTCTGACTCTTATAGCCTATTTTCCCCTACCGACCGGAAATCGCCAAAAACTAACTTTCGCCAATTCAAGCCTAATTCTACACAGGACATCAAACTTCATTCGGAACACAATCCTAAGTCCCAAATCACCTAACGAAGCTATCCGAGAAAAAAAATCTGCATTCCTAGGTCGTTTACCAATAAGTCAACTCCCAATTGAATTTTTCAACTATTAAGCTAATTTAAGAGACTAAGTGTCTCTATTCTCACCACAACCACTCCGAACACAAACCAACTGAACCAACACAACATAAATAGGTTAAGCAACATATGATAAAGAAGAAAAGTGGGAAACGTGGCTAATATAACGGAACGACCAGCCGGGTCATTACATCTTCCCCCTCTTAAACAAACATTCGTCCTCAAACGGGTCTAGAACATACCTGGAGTCTTGAATAAGTGAGTATATCTTCTACGCATCTCCCGCTCGGTCTCCCAGGTAGAATCCTCCACCGGTTGTCCTCTCCACTGAACCTTCACTAAAGCTATATCCATAGACCTCAGTTTTCTGACCTGACAACCTAAAATAGCCATTGGCTCTACCTCATATGACATATTACCTAAGAATTGAACCGTGCTGAAGTCCAAAACATGTGACGGGTAACCAACATACTTCCGGAGCATCGAAACATGGAACACCGGATGAACACTCGATAAGTTGGGAGGCAAGGCAAGCCTATAAGCCATCTCCCCAATCCTCTGAAGCACCTCAAAAGGCCCAATAAATCGAAGACTCAGCTTTCCCCTCTTTCCGAACCTCATTACACCCTTCATGGGTAACACCTTCAGCAGCACCTTGTCCCAACCATGACAGACACATCTGGGACCTTCCGGTCCGCATAACTCTTCTGCCTAGACTGCGTCGTGCAAAGCAGCTCCTGAATCAACTTCACCTTACCCAACGCGTCTTGAACCAAGTCTGTGCCCAATAGTCTAGCCTCGTCCGACTCAAACCAACCAACTGGAGATCTGCACCTCCTACCATATAAAGCATCATACGGAGCCATCTGGATACTCGACTAATAACTATTATTATATGCAAACTCCACAAGTGGTAGAAAGTGATCCCATGAACCCCCAAAAATCAATGACAGAGGCGCGCAACATATCCTCCAAAATATGAATAGTACGCTCCGACTGCCCGCCGGTCTGAGGATGAAATGTTGTCCTCAACTCGACCTGAGTACCTAACTCCCTCTGCACGGCCCTCCAAAATTGAGATGTGAACTGAGTACCTCTGTCAGAAATGATAGAAAATGTAACCCCATGCAATCGGACAATCTCTCTGATATAAATCTCAACTAACTGCTCCGAAGAATAAGTAGTACCAATAGGAATGAATTGCGCGGACTTGGTCAGCCGATCCACAATAACCCATATAGCATCAAACCTCCTCGAAGTCCGTGGAAGCCCAACTACGAAGTCCATGGTGACTCGCTCCCACTTCCACTCTGCGATATCTAATCTCTGAAGCAATCCACCTGGTCTCTGGTGCTCAGACTTGACCTACTGACAGTTGAGGCACCGAGCCACAAACTTAACAATATCTCTCTTCATCCACCTCCACCAATAATGCTTTCTGCGATCATGATACATCTTTGCGGCACCCGAATGGATGGAATACCGTGAACTATGGGCCTCAGCTAGAATCAAATCTCGAAGTCCATCCACATTGGGCATGCAAATCCGGCACTACATCCACATGACCCCATCATCACCAATAACCACATCCCTGGCATCACCGCGACGGACCCTGTCCTGAAGAACGAGCAAGTGTGGATCATCATACTAGCACGCTCTAATCTGATCATAAAGAGAATACCCGGAGGCTACACAAGACAATACCCGTAGGGGCTCTGATAGATCCAATCTCACCAACTGACCTGCTAAATCCTGAAAATCAAGTGATAAAGGTCGCTCTACTACTGAAAAGTAGGCTAAACACCCCAAACTCTCCGCCCTGCGACTTAGGGCATTGGCCACTACATTGGCCTTCCCCGGATGATATAAGATAGTGATGTCATAGTCCTTGAGAAGCTCCAACCACTTCCTCTGATGCAAATTCAGATCCTTCTGCTTGAGCAGATACTGCAAACTACGGTGATCATTGAAAAGCTCACAATACACTCCATATAAATAATGACGCCAAATCTTCAAGGCGTGGACAATAGCTTCTAGCTCAAGATCGTGCACTGGATAATTCTTCTCGTGCACCTTCAACTATCTGTACGCATAGGCAATCACCCTACCGTCCTGCATGAAAATCGCTCCAAGGCCAACTCTCCAAGCATCACAGTAAACTGTATAAGAACTTGAACCCGTAGGCAAAACCAATACCGGAGCTGTAGTCAAAGCTGACTTGAGCTTCTGAAAGCTCTCCTCACACTCCTAAGTCCACCTGAATTGAGCACCCATCTGGGTCAGTCTGGTCATAGGTGCTTCAATAGATGAAAATCCCTCTACGAAAAGGCGATAGTACCTTACCAAACCAAGGAAACTGAGAATCTCGGAAGATGATGTCGTTCTAGGCCAGCTCTGCACCACCTCTACCTTCTTCGGATCAACCTAAATACCCTCACTGGACACCACGTGCCCCAAGACGCTACTGAATCAAGCTAGAACTCACACTTCGAAAATTTTACATACAATGTCTTCTCCCTCAATGTCTGAAGCACAACTCTCAAATGCTGCTCATGATCCTCCCGAGATCGGGAATATACCAAGATATCATCAATAAACACGATGATAAAAGAATCTAGATAAGGCCGGAATACACTGTGCATCAAGTGCATAAAGGCTGCTGGGGAATTGGTCATCCTGAATGACATAACCAGAAACTCATAATGACTATATCTAGTCCTGAAAGTAGTCATCGAAATGTCTGGCCCCCGAATCTTCAAGTGATGATAGCTGGAACGAAAGTCAATCTTGGAAAATACTTGGCACCCTACAACTGATCAAACAAGTCATCTATACGAGGAAAGGGATACCGGTTATTCACCATAACTCTGTTCAACTGCCGATAATCAATACACATACGCATAGAACCATCCTTCTTCTTGAAAAACAACACCGGTGCACCCCAAGGTGACACACTAGGCCGAATGAACCCCTTATGTTGGAGTTCCTGAAGTTGCTCCTTTAATTCCTTTAGCTCCGCCGGTTCCATACGATAAGGTGGAATAGAAATAGGCTGAGTGCTTGGCACCAAGTCAATACCAAAATCAATGTCCCTGTCAGGTGGCATGCCTGGCAGGTCTGCAGCAAACACGTCCGAAAAGTCACGAACCACAGGAACCTAATCAATAGCAGGAGTCTCACCACTGACATCCCTCACAAATGTCAGATACGATAAACACCCCTTCTCAACCATACATTGAGCCTTCAGGTAGGAAATCACCCTGCTAGGCACATAATCAGAAGAACCTCTCCACTCAACCCTCGGATATCCGGGCATAGCTAAGGTCACGGCTTTAGCGTGACAATCAAGAACAACATGACACGTGGATAACTAGTCCATGCCCAATATCACATCAAAATCGACCATGTTGAGTAACAGTAGGTCCACTGGGGTCTCCAAACCCCCAATAGATATCACACACGGCCGATACACACGGTCCACAACAACAATATCGTCCACCGGAGTCGTCATGTGAATAGATGTAACCAAAGACTCACGGGGCATATCTACAAAATGGCCAAAATATGAAGAAACATAGGAATATGTAGAATCAGGGTCAAATAAAGCCAAAGCATCTCGGCGATAGACTGAGACAATACATGCGATCACTACATCGGAGGCCAAAGCATGTGGCCTTGCTGGAAAGGCATACATACGGGCCTGACCTCCACATGCTCGACATCCCCCTCTAGGGAGGCCTCTAGTTGACTGACTACCACCCATGGATGCCTGGGTGGGTGGTGAAATAACTGGAGCTGAAGCCGAAGGATGGCTCCTCAGTTGAGATGGGCCTCCAAGAACATGAGGACACTGCCTCCTCATATTCCCAAACTCTCCACACTCATAACAACTCCCTAGAGCTAGAGACGGGGATTGAAAAGAACCCCTAGCACTAGAATGGCCACTAAGAGAACCATGCATAAAAGAACCCTGAACTGATGGTGCTCGAGCTGCACTCTGGACTGGAAGGGCACCGAATGAATAACGGAATGGCTGAGAACTTCGGGGACCATGCCCCGAAGATGCACCACTATAGGCTGGGCGGCCTGACCGAGGAGGCCTGAATAAACGGCCATTACCATGCTGAAACTGCCACGTGGAAGGAGTACCACTAGAACCACCTGATCCACGAGGCTCTTGTCCTCCTTCTCTACCTGCTCTTGGTAGCGAACTAACTTAATATCTAGAGCAATATCAACAACCTGCTTGAAGGTAACACCTGACACTCTCTCCCGAGTCATGAAAAGGCGGAGCTGATAAGTGAGGCCATCCACGAACCTCCTAATCCTCTCCCTATCAGTAGGGACCAACTTGGCGGCATGACAAGCCAACTCTGAAAATAACATGTCATACTGCATCACTGATAGCTACCCTTGATGCAGCTGCTCAAAATGTCTGCGCTGCTCTTCCCTGTGAGACTGGGGTACATACTTCTCCAAGAAGATAGTGGAGAACTGCTGCCAGGTTAGGGGTGCTGAACCAACAGGCCTACGCCTCTCAGAAGACTCTTACCAAGTGAAAGCAGCACTAGAAAACTGAAAAGTAGCAAACGAGACCCCACTAGTCTCCAAAATCCCTGTAGTACGAAGCTTCCGCTGACACTTATCCAGAAAACCCTGGGCATCCTCGCCCTCAGTACCACTGAATGTCAGAGGATAAAGTCTACTAAACCTCTCCAGCCTACGCTGCTCATCATCTGGCATAGTTGGAACCACGAAGTCCTAAACTGGAGCTACCGGCTGGGCAGGAACCGGTCCTCGGTGCCTGATGGTCCTGAGTAACCTGCTCAGGTGTCCGGGAAACTGGAGTCTGACTGCCTCACCTGGCTTGAGAAGTAGAGGCAACTACCTGAGCAAGGGTGGTACACACATTCAAGATCTGAATCAAGGTCTCCTGAAGACCCGGAAAAATAATAGGTATTGCCGGTGCCTGAGCCTGTCCTGCTGGAGTATCTGCGGCGGGGATCTACTCCTGAACAGTAGGGGGGATCAACTGGTACTGCCCTGGCTGCTGCACGGGCTGGCCCCCTTCCTCTACCACGGCCTCGGCAGCGGCCTTGACCCCTCGCTGGTCTAGCTGGTGGCTAATCGCCCTGATTGGTAGCGCGAGTCCTCACCATGTGTGAGAGAATGAAACAACAGAAGTTTAGATTTCCAGAATCAACAAATGGCATGATAGAATTGAAGAAAAATGAGATTGTTCCTAAGAGTTTTGAAGCCTCTCGAAGATAAGTACAGACGTCTCCGTACCGATCCGCAAGACTCTACTAAACCTGCTCATGACCATTGAGTCCTATGTAACCTAGGCTCGGATACCAACTTGTCACGACCTCAAATCCTAAGCTGGCCGTGATGTAGCCTATCATGGAACTAGGCTAGCCAACCATTTCAGATTAACAATACATTTCATAATTTCCCAAAATTAGAAGATTTTAAAATAGCAGAATGAGATGAACAAATTATACACTTCCCCAAAACCTGGAGTCAACTATCATGAGCATCTAGAACTGTGAATACAATGTACAACAGGGTGACTTGCTATTACAAAGCCTGGAGTACAAAAGACAAAAACTATGAATTGAGGAAAAGAAACGAGGTGAGCTGGGGACGCTGAGCGGCTACCTCCATCCTTGAACAACTCCAAGCTCGTCCAGAAATAAGCTAGTGAGATGGTCCGGTACCTGAATCTGCACACAGAGGTGCAGGAAGTAACGTGAGTGCCAACTCATTAAGTAATCAAAGTAACGAAAAACTTGAGTGTAGTGACGAGCATTTATAAATCATGCAAATCCATATAATAAGTGACTGTGGAAAAGAGTAAATCAAGTCAGTAATTTACATTTTCGAGTATTTCCTAAAACTCCAGTTTCCATTTAAAAATCTCGTATAAAAACATTCATCCAACATTTATCATCAGAGGCTCAGTGTAAAGAAGAGTAAAAAACAGTAATTTGATAAAATAAAAGTCCCTCAGGCACAATATAACTCACAATAAAGCCTCTTGGGAAAGCCTCTCAGTCACTCGTGACTCCACTATCAGTATCTCATGCTCTCACTTAAACACTCGTACTCAGCAAGTACCATGAATACATTGTTGCGGCGTGAAACCCGATCCATATACAATATATATATATTGATGCGGCGTGCAGTCCAACCTATACATAATCTATCTATTCCCACAACGTGCAGCCCGATCCATATGTAATATATAACATATATGTTGTTGCGGCCTGCAACTCGACCCATAACTATCCTCACATACTCGACTCTCGGCCTGGACATATATATTGTTGCGGCACGCAGCCCGATCCTTAACTATCCTCATATACTCGGCTCTCGGTCTGGCTCAGTCATCCTCACAAGCCACTCGGGCCAAACATACTGATGAGTTGCTAGAATTCGTGATTTTAAGCATTATATCCCTTGCATTTTATGAGCTTTAATGATAAAATAC
>ML318563.1:0-38827 GCA_005239505.1 Nicotiana paniculata
GGGGGGGGGGGGAATCTCCCAGAATACGTCTGTAGTCCCCAATTAAAATATGTAGTACATGGGGATCTCCAGGAATACGTCCGTAGTCCCAAAGTAAATATGCAGTAAAAGAGGGATCTCCCAGAATACGTCCGTAGTCCCCAATTTAGATATGCAGTACAGGGGGGTCTCCCGGAATATGTCAGTAGTCCCAAAGTAAATATGCAGTACATGGGGGATCTCCCAGAATATGTCTGTAGTCCCTAATTAAATATGCAGTGCAACAAACAAGATAACAATTATAGCACGGCAGTAAACTCGTACATCACCACATCAAATACAAAGGAACCATGACAATGACACAGGGTACGACGAATAAATCAATACAAGAACTTCAATTCAAAAAGAAATAATAGAACATCATTCACAATGAATAATCATGGTAAAGAATACTTAATGTAAAAAGAATGGCTTGACCAGGGAAATACAAGACAAAGAAACAAATCAAGAAAATTCCAGTCAAAAATAAGAAGCCAACACAAGTCAAATAATTCAAAGTAAGGACAAGTCGACTAAGATATATGTTATCTAAACCCCTTATGAGGTTGAGTAATTATGAGAGATTTTCAATAATTCAATTAACTATAGGCAGTTTATGAAAATATAGCATGACGATAAAAGAGGTAAAACCTATGGTTAAGTCAACACAGGGTCAAGTAGGCGGTAAGGGTGAAACCTAAAGCAATTAGCTCTAATCAAAGCATGTAGGGGTGTAACTAGCAATTTAGAACTCAAGTATATCAGGAAAAACTACATACAAGGTGAATATAAGGACCTAAGAACCCTAAAAGGTCAACCTTCTACAATAAGTCCGAGCACACACTCGTCACCTCGCGTGCACGGACTACAATCAACATAGAAGACTCAAATCCTAAGGAGTAATTTCCCCACACAATGTTAGGCAAGATACTTACCTCGAATCTCTCAACTCAATCTGAAACCACGCTCTTTCCACGAGTATCCAACTCCAAATGGTCCAAATCTAATCAAATAAATTGCATAACTACTTTAGCTAATGATTCGAAGCTAAGGCAAGAAAATTAAAAAAAATGCCCAAAAAGCCTCCCCGGGCCCACATCTCGGAATCGGGTAAAAATCACAAATTACAAACACCCATTCACTCACGATTCTAAAATCCACTCAAATCCGATACCAAAATCTCGATCAAAACCCCAAAATTCGGCCTAAGAAGTTTTCTCAAATCTTCCCCGATTTTCCACTCTAAATCACTAATTTAGTGTTGAAACTAAAGACATTATCATGGGAATTAACACAAAACTAAGTAAGAATCACTTACCCCAAACACTCACGCAAGAATCTCTCCAAAAATAGCCTTCTACCGAGCTCCCAATTAAATTTAGTGATATGAACTTAAAACCCTCGTTTTTGAACATTAAATTATGCCAAGGTGTTCCTTCTTCGTGTTCGCGGGCCACCCATCGCGTTCGCGATGAACAAAAACTCTTAAAGGTCGTTTCCAAACTCTTCTCAGACAACCTGTAGTATAATGGTCATAACATTTTGTACGAAACTCGAAATGACAAATGGTTTAATGTTTAGAAAACTAGAAACCAAGATCTACAACTGTCATGTTCGTTCATCTTCCAATTCCTTATAAATTTTTAGATATAAGCTTCCAAAGTCAGCACTGTGCAACACAAATTTCTTCTTTATCTTCCCGGACAGTCTGTAGTGTACCAGCCATAACTTATTTTACACAAATCCAAATGCTACAGGGTTTACCTTTATTAAAACTACACACAATGAACTACAACTTTTTTTTTTTTGGATCATCTTCAGGTTCCTTATAGATTGTGAGATATGAGTCTCCAAAGTCAGACCTGCGTAACAGAGATTTTCTTCTTAGCGAACGCGAGGATCCTTTCGTGAACGCGAAGTACAAAGTACCTGAAGCCAAATCCTTCTTCGTGAATGTCACGACCCAAAATCCCAACTGGTCGTGATGGCGCTTATCGTGGGACTAGGCTAGCCAATATATCACATGATCACAATTTCTTTTAAAAATATCCCATTTCCGAAATCTGAGCATTTCATAAATAGACAGAACTACTGAATAAAGAAGGTCATCATCGAACAATACAAAGATCCCCAAAACCCGGAGCCAACGTGTCATGAGGATCTAGTGAAATAATACAAAACAAACCATTATAATACAATCTCCAAATCAAAGCTAAATACACATGAAGGGAAAATAGAGATGCTGCGGACGCTGGACAGCTACCTCTATATCCCGCAATCCGGCTCCCCTGCGGAAGATAAAGGCTAATGCTCGAGATCTGCTCCTGAATCTGCACACAGAGGTGCAGGGAGTAATGTAGGTACACCAACTCAGTATTAATGAAAATAAATTAGGTCTGAGCATCAAGAACCATATAAAATAAATGTCATAAAATAAAAGGAGGCACAACCATACTTTCAAATAGTATAACATAGATGTATGAAATCATCATGCCTTAAAAATAAACTTCCGAAAACCCTTTAACAATATATATATTTCTCAACAACTTCAAACCGAAAGGTCTAGCATAAAAATGAAATGAATCATATAGAGGCCCCTCGGGCAAAACATATTACATAAGCTCTGAATGAAAGTAGCAGAATCATTAGTAGCCCCTTGGGAAAAATATGTATCATAATCAGCCCCTCGGGCAAGCCTCACAGTCACTCATGGTCAGTCACTCAGCACCTCACAGTCACTCATAATCAATCACTCAGCACCTCATAGTCACTCATTCCTCCCAATCACTCGTCACTAGGAACTCGGCACTCGCACTCAGTAGGTACCTGCGCTCATTGGGGGTGTGTACATACTTCGTCTTCGGAGGGGCTCCTTCAGCCTAAGCGCTAAATAAACAGCCAAATCATGGCATCAATCACTCTTAGGCTCTTGGCTTGTCTCATATCATCAATATCCTCACAACATTGGCCCTCAGTCGCACTTAGTCAGACACTCTCAACATGCCACTCGGGACATAAGTAAAACGAGGTTCTCGAACGAAAATAGTATTTCATTTCAAGAAAAAGTAATATCATCAAATAGGAGTGTCAACAATTTTACAAGAAGACTTAGTGTAAAATCGTAGTTTCAATTAGTGAGAATATCAGTAAAGTAGCCCCCAAGGGGTTAAAACAGATCAGCACTAGGCCCCAAACATGGATCATAGCCCAGATATTACACGATTCTTTAAGAACATAATTAACATAAGGTTTTGAGTAAATATGAAACCCATTAGTTGCCGCGGAGAGGAACTAGTCCAATACAAAAGTCAGTACACGCCAGACACTCGTCATCCGACATGTGCGCCATTCTAAAAATAGCAGAAATACGAAGTCCGTGGTTTCATACCCTCGGGATAAGATTTATAGCCATTACTTACCTCTACCGGGCCGCGACACTAGTCCGCAATTCACTTTCCCCTCAAATTGGCTCCAAATTGTACCGAATCTAGCCAAAATCAGTTCAACATGATTAAAATATACTCAAGGAGCACAACCCAATCGAAAATCATCAAATTAAGCAAAAATCTCGAAATTCGGCCAAACCTGAGACCTAGGCCTACATCTAGGAATTCAATAATTTTTACATCATTAAAATCCTCGTCCTCCCACGATTCTATACATACCAAGAACACTAAAATCGGACAACAATTGCCCACCCAAAATCCTCAAAAGAAAAATCCAAATTCCCATGCACCTTTCTTCCCCAATTTTGGGTTTAATTCCAGCAATTTATGGTTTAATTACTTAGATAGCGACATATAAATAAGTTATGAAGTTCAAAACCTTACCTCCAAGTGATTCCCTTCAATTTCCTCTTCAAACCCTCTCAAAAGTGCTCCCAACTCGTTCAACAATGGTGGAAAAAGAACTATTCTCGCACAAATGACCTTTTAAAACATTTTGCCCAACCTAACCACGCGATCGCATAGAAAAAAATGCCTGACATTACTCTACGCGATCACAAACATCCTCCCGCGATCGCGTAGAAGGAAACCAGAACCTCACGCCAGCTAAAAAAATCGGCCCAGTTTCAAGCCAAGAGTTGGTCCGTTAACCACCTGGAACACACCCGAGACCCTCGGGACCACAACCAAACATACCAACATATCCCATAAAATCATTCAAACTTAGTCGAGTCTTCGAAACACCAAAAACAATGCCACAACACAAAAATCACATCAAATTCAAGCCAATGAACTTTGAAACTTCCAAATTTCGCAAACTACGCCGAAACCAACCGAAACACCTCCGATTGACCTGAAATATTGCAGACACATCCAAAGTTACATTACGACCCTTCTCCAACTTCCAGAATTCCATTCCGACCCCGATATCCTATTTTCCACTGCCGATCAGAAATCGCCAAAAAATAACTTTCGCCAATTCAATCCTAATTCTACACCGGACATCAAAACTTCATTTCGAACACACTACTAAGTCCCAAATCACCAAACGAAGTTATCCGAGCCATAAATCTGCATTTGGAGGTCGTTTGCCAATAAGTCAACACTCAATTGACATTCTCAACTATTAGGCTACTTTAAGAGACTAAATGCCTAAATTCTCACCATAATCACTCCGGACCCAAATGAACTGAACCAACACGACAAAAACAGGCTAGCAATATATAACAAATGCAGAAATGGGGGAAATGGGGTAAATATCATGGAACGACTGTTCGGGTCGTTACATCCCCCCTCTTAAACAAACGTTCGTCCTCGAACGGGTTTAGAAACATACTTGGAGCCTCGAATAAGTGAGGATATCTGTCCCGCATCTCCCGGTCGGTCTCCCAGTTGGCATCCTCCACCGGCTGCCCTCTCCACTGAACCTTCACTGAAGCTATATCCTTAGACCTCAGCTTCCTGACCTGACGACCCAAAATAGCCACTGGCTCTACCTCATATGACATATCACCCTCGAGCTGAACCATGCTGAAGTCCAAAACATGGAAAGGGTCACCAACATACTTCCGGAGCATCGAAACATGGAATACTGGATGAATACTTGACAAACTGGGAGGCATAGCAAGCCTATAAGCCACCTCCCCAACCCTCTGAGGTACCTCAAATAGCCCAATGAACCTGGGACTCAGCTTCCCTCTCTTAACGAATATCATAACACCCTTCATGGGTGACACCTTCATCAACAACCTTATCCTTAACAATGAAAGACACATCTCGGACCTTCTGGTCCGCATAACTCTTCTACCTAGACTGCGCCATGCGGAGCCGCTCTTGAATCAAATTTGTCTTACTCAAAGCATCCTGAACCAAGTCTGTGCCCAATAGCCTAGCCTCGCCCGGCTCAAACCAACCAACCGGAGATTTACACCTCCTACAATACAAAGCCTCATACGGAGCCATCTAGATGCTCGACTAATAGTTGTTATTATATGCAAACACCACTAGTGGAAAAATGGATCCCGCGAACCGCCAAAGTTAATCACACAAGCACGCAACATATCCTCCAAAATCTAAATGGTACGCTCTGACTGCCCGTCGGTCTGAGGATGAAACGATGTCCTCGGCTCAACCTGAGTACCCAACTCTCTTTGTATGGCTCCCCAAATTTGAGATGTGAACGGAGTGCCTCTGTCGGAAATGATAGAAACTGGAACCCCATGCAAACGGACAATCTCCCTGATATAAATCTCAGCTAACCACTCCATGAATACGTAGTACCAACAGGAATGAAGTGCGCGGACTTGATCATCCGATCCACAATAACCCATATAGCATCAAACCTCCTCGAAGTCCGTGGGAGTCCAACTACGAAGTCCATGGTGATCCGCTCCCACTTCCACTCCGGAATATCAAACCACTGAAGCAATCCACCATGTCTCTGGTGCTCATACTTGACCTGCTGACAATTGAGACACAGACCCACAAACTCCACAACATCCTTCTGCATCCTCCTCCACCAATAATGCTGCCTCAAATCCTGATACATCTTTGCGGCACCCGGATGGATGGAATACCTCAAACTATGAGCCTCTGCTAGAATCAAATCTCGAAGCCCACCTACATTGGGCACGCAAATCCGCCCCTGCAAACTCATGATCCCATCATCACCAATAACCACATCTATGGCATCACTGCGACAGGCCCGGTCCTGAAGAACAAGTAAATGTGGATCATCGTACTGGCGTGCTCTAATCTGATCGTAAAGAGAAGACCTGGAGGCTACACAAACGAAAACCCGCGGGGGCTCTGATAGATCCAATCTCACCAAATGACCTGCTAAGGCCTAAACATCTAGAGCTAATGGCCGCTCTGCTACTCGAAGGTAAGCTAAACTACCCAAACTCTCTGCTCTGCGACTCAAGGCATCGGCCACTACATTGACCTTCCCCGGGTGATATAAGATAGTCAGGTCATAATCTTTGAGGAGCTCTAACCATCTCCTCTGACGCAAATTCAAGTCAATCCGCCTCAGCAGATACTGCAAACTGCGATGATTAGTGAAAATCTCACACTGCACTCCATACAGATAATGCTGCCAAATCTTCAAGGCACGAACAATGGAAGCTAACTCAACATCGTGCACTGGATAATTTTTCTCGTGCACCTTCAACTGTCTGGACGCGTAGCCAATCACCCCCACCATCCTGCATCAATACCACTCCCAAGACAACTCTAGAAGCATCACAATAAACTGTGTAAGAACCCGAACCAGCAGGCAAAACTAGTACTGGAGCTGTAGTCAATGCTGACTTGAGCTTCTGAAAGCTCTCCTCACACTCATCAGACCATCTGAATAGAGCACCCTTATGGGTCAATATGGTCAAAGGCGAAGAAATCGAAGAGAATCCCTCCACAAAGAGACGGTAATATCCCGCGAAACCAAGGAAACTTCTAATCTCTGTAGCTGAGGACGGTCTGGGCCAACTCTGCATCGCCTCTATCTTCTTTGGATCAACCTGAATCCCCTCACTAGACACCACGTTCCCCAAGAAAGCTACCGATCCAAGCCAAAACTCACACTTGGAGAATTTCGCATAAAGCTTCTCCTCCCTCAATCTCTGTAACACAACTCTCAAATACTGAGCATGCTCTTCCTGGCTAAGAGAATAAACCAGGATGTCATCAATAAACACAATGATGAAGGAATCAAGATAAGGCTGAAACACATTGTTCATCAATTGCATGAATGCAGCTGGGGCATTGGTCAGCCCAAACGACATAACCAAGAACTCATAATGACCATACATGGTCCTGAAGCAGTCTTCGGAACATCAGAATCCCGAATCCTCAACTGATGGTACCCAGATCTTAAATCAATCTTGGAAAACAGACTGGCTCCCTGAAGCTGGTAAAAAAATCATCAATACGGGGCAAGGGATACAGGTTCTTCACCTTAACCCTATTCAACTACCGATAGTCAATACACATACGCATGGACCCATCCTTCTTGTTAACGAACAACACTGGTGCACCCCAGGGTGACACGCTAGGCCGAATGAACCCCTTATCCAAGAGCTCGTGAAGCTACTCCTTCAATTCCTTTAGCTCTGCTGGCGCCATACGATATGGTGGAACATAAATAGGCTGAGTGCCTGGCACCAGGTCAATCCCAAAATCAATATCCCTGTCAGGTGGCATGCCTAGCAGGTGTGCAAGAAAACACATCCGAAAAATCACGGACCACAGGAACTGAATCAATAGCGGAAGTCTCACCACCGACATCCCTTAGAAAGGCCAAATAAAATAAACACCCCTTTTTAACCATGCGCCGAGCCTTCAGGTAAGAAATCACCCTGCTAGGCATATAATCGGAAGAACCTCTCCACTCCACCCTCGGACACCCTAGCATAGCCAAGGTCACGGTCTTAGCGTGACAATCAAGAACAACATGGCACTGAGATAAACAATTCATGCCCAAAATCACGTCAAAATTGACCATGCTGAGTAACAGTAGGTCCATTAGGTTCTCTAGACCCCTAATAGATATAGTGAACGACCGATACACACGGTCCACAATAACGGTATCGCCCACCAAAGTCGACACATGAACAGAGGTGACTAGAGCATCACGGGGCACATCTAGAAAACCAGAAAGATATGAAGACACATAGGAATATGTGGAACCAAGGTCAAATAAAGCCAAAGGAATCATGGCAACAGACTGAAACAACACCTGCAATCACGGCATCCGAGGCCATAGCATCCAGCCTGGATGGAAATGCATACATACGAGCCTGACCTCCCCCTGCTCGACCTCTCCCTCTAGCGTGACCTCTGGCTGAATAACCACCATTCCTTGCTGTCTGGGCGGGTGGTGAAGTGACTGGAACTAAATTCGAGGGCTGCCCCTCTGTTGAGAAGATCCACCGAAATGGCGGTGAAACTGCCTCCACACGTGCCCGAACTCTCCACACTCAAAGAAACTCCCTTGAGCTAGAGGTGGGGATTGATAGAAACCCCTAGCACCTGAACGACCACTAGAAGAACCACAGGGACCCTGCCCCAAAGATGCACCACAATAAACTGGGCGGCCTGACTGCACGGCCCCTACCCTGCTGAAACTATCCCTTGAAGGGAGCACCACTGGAACTGCACGAACCACGAGGCTTCTTGGCATCCCTCTCCTCTCGCTTCCGTCGGCGAACAAACTCAATATCTCGAGCTATGTCAACAAAATGCTCGAAAGCACTCAATACCCTCTCTCGAGTCATAAGCAGCCAAAGCTGCTAAGAAAGACCATCCACAAACTTCCTCACCCTCTCCCTATCAGTAGGGACAATCTCAGAAGCATACCTAGCATACTCGGAGAACCTCATCTCGTACTGAGTAACAGATAATTCTCCCCGGCGTAGGTGCTCAAACTGTCTGCGCTGATCCTCTCTGTGGGACTGAGGAACATACTTCTCCAAGAAGATAGTGGAGAACTGCCGCCAGGTAAGAAGTGCTGAACCAACCGATCTACGCCTCTCGAGCGACTCCCACCATGTAAAGGCAGCACCCGCAAACTGAAATGTAGCAAATGAGACCCCACTGGTCTCCAAAATACCCGTGGTGCGTAGTATCCTTTGGCACCTATCTAGGAATCCCTAGGCATCCTCGCCCTCTGTAACGTTGAAAGTCGGAGGCTGAAGTCTACTGAATCTCTCCAACATATGCCGCTCGTCCTCAGGCATAGCAGGGACCACAAAATCCTGAACCAGAGTAGCTGGCTGAGCTGGGGCTGCTCCCGATGCCTAAATACCCTGTGTAGCCTACTCAGGTGCCCGGGCAACTAGACTCTGATTGCCTCCCTTCGCCTAAGCTGTAGTGGCAGAAGACGACATGACTACTGCCTGTGCCAAACTGGTGCATACTGTCAATATCTGAGAGAGGGCCTCCTGAAGATCCGGAATAACCATAGGCACTGTTGGTGCCTGAGCCTGTCCCGCTAGGACACCATCAGCGGAACCCTGACCATGATCGATAGGGGGATCCTGAGGTACTGTCGCGGCTGCTGTGCAGGCTGGCCCCCTACCTCTACCACGGTCTCGACTGTGGCCTCTACCTCTCGCTGGTCTAGCCGGTGACTGGTCACTCTGATCGGTGCGGCGTGTCCACCATCTCTGAGAGAATGAAGCAACATAAGTTCACATTTCAAGAATCAATAGATCAACACGAAAGATCTCAAGAAGATAGAATGTCTCCTAAGAGTTCGGCAGCCTCTCGAAGATAAGTACAGACGTCTCCGTACCGATCCGCAAGACTCAACTAAACCGTCTCATGACCATTGGGTCCTATGTAACCTAAGGTTCTTATACCAAACTGTCACGACCCCAAATCCCAACCGGCCATGATGGAACCTATCGTGGGACTAGGCTAGCCAATATATCACATGATCACAATTTCTTTTAAAAACATCCCATTTCCGAAATCTGAGCATTTCATAAATATACAGAACTACTGAATAAAGAAGGTCATCGTAGAACAATACTGAGATCCCCAAAACCCGAATCCAACGTGTCATGAGCATCTAGTGAAATAATCCAAAATAAACAATTATAATATAAATCTCTGAATCAAAGCTAAATACACAGGAAGGGAAAACAGAGATAATGCGGACGCCGGACAACTACCACTATATCCCGCAATCCGGCTCCGCTACGGACGATAAAGGCTAATGATCGAGGTCTGTTCATGAATCTTCACACAGGGGTGCAGGGAGTAATGTGAGTACACCAAATCAGTGGTAATGAAAATAAATTAGGTCTGAGCAGCAAGAACCATATAAAATAAATGTCATAAAATCACCTTACTTTCAAATAGTATAACATAGATGTATGAAATCGTCATGCTTAAAAATAAACATCTGAAAACCCTTTAACAATATATATATTTTTCAACAACTTCAACCGAAAGGTCTAGCATAAAGATGAAATGAATCATATAGAGGCCCCTCGGGAGAAACATATTACATATGCTCATAATGAAAGTAGCGAAATCATCAATAGCCCCTTGGGCAAAACATGTATCATAATCAGCCCCTCGGGCATGCCTCACAGTCACTCATGATCATGATCAGTCACTCAGCACCTTACATTCACTCATAATCAATCACTCAGCACCTCAGAGTCACTCATACCTCCCAATCACTCGTCACTCGGCACTCGCACTCAGTAGGTACCTGCGCTCATTGGAGGTGTGTACAGACACCATCTTCGGAGGGGCTCCTTCAGCCCAAGCGCTAAATAAACAGCCAAATCATGGCATCAATCACTCTCAAGATCTCGGCATGTCTCATATCATAAATATCCTCACAATATTGGCCCTCGGCCGCACTCAGTCAGACACTCTCAACATGCCACTTGGGCCATAAGTAAAACGGGGTTCTCGAGCAAAAAATACTTTTTGATATCAAGAAAAGGTAATATCATCAAATAGGAGTGTCAATAATTTCACAAGAAGAGTGAGTGTAAAATCAGAGTTTCAAGTAGTGAGAATATCAGTAAAGTAGCCCCCAGGAGGTTAAAACAGATCGACACTAGGCCCCAAACGTGGCATAGCCTAGATATTACACAATTCTTTTAGAACATAATTAACATAAGGTTTTGAGTAAATATGCAACTCATTAGTTTCCGCGGAGAAGAATTAGTCCAATCCAAAAGTCAGTACGCGCCACACACTCGTTATCCAACATGTGCGCCATTCTAGAAACAACAGAAATACGAAGTCCATGTTTTCATACCCTCAGGACAAGATTTATAGCCATTACTTACCTCTACCGGGTCGCGACACTAGTCCGCAATGCACTTGCCCCTCAAATTGGCTCCCGATTATACCAAATCTAGCCAAAATCAGTTCAACATCACTAAAATATACTCAAGGAGCACAACCCAATCGAAAATCATCAAATTAAACAAAAATCTCGAAATTCGGCAAAACCCGAGCCTCAGGCCCACATCTTGGAATTCAATAATTTTTATATCATTAGACACCTCGTCCTCCCACGATTCTACAGATACCAAGAACACTAAAATCGGACCACAGTTGCCCACCCAAATCCTCAAAAGAAAAATCCAAATTCCCATGCACCTTTCTTCGCCAATTTTGGGTTTAAATTCAAGCAATTTATGGTTTAATTACTTATAAAGCGACATATAAACGAGTTATGAAGTTCAAAACCTTACCTCCAACTGATTCCCTTCAATTTCCTCTTCAAACCCTCTCAAAAGTGCTCCCAACTCGTTCAACAATGGTGGAAAAAGAACTAGTCTCGCACAAATGGCCTTTTAAAACATTCTGCCCAGCCATTAAATTTTCTTCAGTGCGATCGCGACTCTTGGAACACGATCGTGATGCACAGAGCAGCCAACCAATGCGACCGCAGACCAATACACGCGATCGCATAGAACAACTCTCCACCCCACACACGCACCTCAGAATCCTCTACGCGATCGCATTGCCTTACCTGACTAACCTATGCAATCGCAACCCTAACCATGCGATCGCATAGAACAAAATGCCTACCCCACTCTTCTATGCTATGCGATCGCAAACATCCTCCCGCGACCGCGTAAAAGGAAACCAGAACCTCACACCGGGAAAAAAAATCTGCCCATACCAACATATGGTCCGTTAACAACCCGGAACATACCCGAGATCCTCGGGACCTCAACCAAACATACCAACATATCCCATAACATCATTCAAACTTATTCTAGCCTTCGAAACACCAAAAAAAATGCAACAACACCAAAATCACATCAAATTCAAGCCTATGAACTTTGAAACTTCCAAATATCTCTAACTACACCGAAACCAACCGAAACACCTCCGATTGACCTGAAATTTTGCTGACACGTCCAAAATGACATTACGAACCTTCTCCAACTTCGGGAATTCCATTCCAACCCCGATATCCTATTTTCCACTGCCGATCGAAAATCGCCAAAAACTAACTTTCGCCAATTTAATCCTAATTCTACACCGGACATCAAAACTTCATTCCGAACACACTCCTAAGTCCCAAATCACCTAACGAAGTTATCCGAGCCATTATATCCGCATTCCGAGGTCGTTCACTTTGTCAACTATTAGGCTACTTTAAGAGACTAAATGCCTAAATTCTCACCATAATCACTCCGGACCCAAACCAACTGACCCAACACAACAAAAACAGGCTAGCAATATATAACAAATGCAGAAATAGGGGAAATGGAGTAAATCTCACGGAACGACTGGTCGGGTCGTTACAGTGAACGCGAGAGGAGCCTCACGAACGTGAAGAACGACACCAGACACCAGCATCAGCTATTGCATAACAGCCCGAAATGATCTGGAACACACCCGAGGCTCCTGGGGCCCCGTCTAACCACACAAAACAGTCCCATAACATAAAATGGACCTACTCGAAGCCTCAAATCACCTCAAACCACATCGAAATAATGAATCGCATCCCAATTCAAGCTTAATAAACCTTAGAACTTCAAATTTCTATAGATGTCGAAACCTATCAAATCATGTCCGGTTGATCTCAAATATTCCACACACATCGTATTCGACATTATGAACCGACTTAAACTTCCGGAATCAGAATCCGACCCCGATATCAAAAAGTCCACTTCCGATGAAACTCCTCAAAAACCTTCAAATTTCTAGCTTTTTCCAAATTGCCTCTAATTACTCTAAGGACCTCCAAATCCTAATTCGGACGCACGCCTAAGTCCAAAGACACCATACGAAACTGCTAACATTATCCAAAACTTATTCCGGAGCCATTTACACCAAAATCAAATTCCGGCTAAATTCTCACTGCTTAAATTTCCAAACATAAAATATTCCTTCCAATTCGACTCTGAATCATCTGCTAGCTGAATTCAACCATGCACGCAAGTCGGTATACAGAATATGAACTGTTCAAGACCTTACGCCACCGAACAGAGCTTAAATTCTCAAAATAATCGGTCGGGTCATTACACCCACAGTTGTGTACCTCGAAGAATGCCAAACACTTTCTCTTCGAGGTAATTTTAGCCCTTACCCGATATTTGGTGACGCAAACTAGTAAACCCGAGTCATATTCATATAGGCGACCTAACGCACCTTGAACCCATTAGCTGGCGCGACACCAGTGCATCGCGTTTGCGAGACTCTTTTCGCGATCGCAAAAAAGGAGTTTTATGGGTTCTTCAGTTTTGCCTTCGCGAAAACGTAGGCTTTATCGCGTTCATGATGGAGGGTCAAGATTGGGAAGAATGGTTTAAAACGAGACTTAAGACTTTTTCCTCTCATTTTTTCACACACTTGGGCGATTTTGGAGCTTCAAAAAGGGGGATTTTGACCTAGCCATTGAGGATAAGTAATTTATATCTAATATGCGTTTAATACATAGATTATAGGTAGATTTTAACATGTAAATTTGTGGAATTTATGGGTTAGATGAAAAATCTAGGTTTTTGATAAAAAGGGAATTTAACCACGAAATTTGTTATGGAACTTAGTGAAAATCATATATTTGAGTTCATAAGGTTATGGGTAACAACGTTATTCAAATATTTCCGGAATCGGGGCATGTGGGACCGGGGGTAAATTTTAGAAATCCTAGATTTAGGGGTGGGGAATCACATTAATAGTTGGAATATGAACTTTTGAACATGTATTGATTAATTTATATACCATTTGACTAGTTTTTGGATTGTTCCGCACCGAGTGAGGCTTTAGAGTGAATTCGAGACTGGAAAGTAGGCTTTGAGACGATGCAAGTCTATTTTCTAACCTTGTAAAAGAGAATTAACCCCATTGGTGAATTGATTAATATGTTCTCCTATTTGTGGGGTCTACGTACACACGCGGTGACTAGAGTCTGTACGTAGCTACTAATTATGCTATTGCCTGGGTATTCTAGGACCCATACAATGATATACTCACGATGTTTGGACCTTGCCTGTTAACATAATTGCTTAAATCATGTTGGAACTTGAAAAAGGAATTTTAAAAGGTTAAATTTCATTTACTTGAATTCTTGGACGGGTCACTTGATTGTTAGTGATAATTTGTGTTTCTTTAAATGTTAGTCTCTTAATAAATCTTAAATTGGTGTTATAAAGTATTTTCTCTTTTGTGGTGCAGGTTGAACGCCTCGGTACCAGATAGATGCATCTACGGTTTGTGTCGTTCGACCCTCGGCAGTGCACAGTTTAAATATTTTATGTTGGATGGGGTCGTATGACCTCGACAAAATTGCGCGTAATAAATCTTTGGAACCAATTAAAATTGATATATCTTCATTGGCTTGAGATATAAATTGTTAAATTATGGAAATAAACTTGAGATTTATTATTAGTGAGAGGATTACCTATTATTTCCTGTAACTGAGCTTTCAGCTATATTTATGCAATCCATGTTTCGTTTAATTTTGACAGTTTATTGTTAGCCCATAGTAAGTGTCAAAGTTGAATCCTAGTCACTACTTAATCTATGTTAGATTAGATACTTATTGGGTACATGTTGTTTATGTACTAAAGCTAAACTTATGTACTAAATGTGAAGGATCTCAGGCAAGTGCATCTGGACATCAGTCTTGCGCGCAAACCCTTATTCCCGAGATTTCACGGAGTTAGTTCACTATAGGGTTGTGTCACGCCTCGAAATCCCACCATCGGGCCGTGATGACGTCTAACGTTGAACCCGCTAGACAAGCCAACGTGAATAAATAAACTATCATATTAACATCAATTTAATAGGATAAACTAAACGGTTCACAATTTCACAGCGGAAATAATATGGTTTCAAGCTAAATAAGGACAGCATAATACAACAACGCGTAAAAATTTTCACAAAACATGGAGTCACAAACTCATGAACTGTCTATAAGAGTGTTGTATACAAGTCTGGAAGGAAATACATGTCTGCCTCTGAAGCTAGAGGCAAAAAACAAAAGATAGAATTGAAGACAAAAGGGATGGAAGAGACGCCAAGGCCCACGAACGCCAGCGGGTATACCTTGAATCCCCTACGATAAGCTGGAAGACACTCCCACTAATGATGTCCTCCGGGTCAGGCTGCGTAATCTGCACAACATAAAGAAGTGCATGTGTATCATCAATACAACCGACCCCATGTACTGAGTAACTACCGAGCCTAAGCTCGGCGAAGTAGTGACGAGGCTCAGACACGACAACAAAGTGTACCTGTGCAGTTCAATAATAGAGCAGAAACTAAACAAGAATACAATTACGGGGAAAACGTGTTGGGGGTAAGAGATAGCAAATATTGAAATCACATAAATGAAGCAACAGTCTGAAATATCTGAAAATAATAACGGGAAATGACAACACATATTAAACAACGAAGGATACGACACAGCATGTCACATCGTGCATAACAATAATGTAAAACACGGCACGGAATGTCCCCTCGTGCATAATCAATATAAACATGGCATAGAATGTCCCCTCGTGCATAATAAATGTAAAACATGGCACGGAATGTCCCCTCGTGCATATAACAATATAAACATGGCACGGAATGTCCCCTCGTGCATAATAATAATATAAACATGGCACGAAATGTCCCCTCGTGCATAATCAATGTAAAACATGGCACGGAATGTCCCCTCGTGCATAATCAATGTAAAACATGGCACGGAATGTCCCCTCGTGCATAGTAACAATATAAACATGGCACGAAATGTCCCCTCGTGGATAATAAATGTAAAACATGGCACGGAATGTCCCCTCATGCATATTAAAAATATAATATTGGCACAGAATGTCCCCACGTGCATAATAACAATATAAACATGGCACAACATCACCCTTCGTGCTTTAACACTCTTCCTCACCCAAATAGCAATCACAAACAAGGGCAAGGAAATAAACAGAGTAGAAATATAAATCTCGGCAAGGGAACATCAATTAAATAATTAAATCCCGTCAAGGGAACATCAATTAAACAATTAAATCCCGGCAAGGGAACAATAACAGTAATCTCAACATCCCAATAAGGGAGACAATATCAAAGCAACAATGACCCGGCAAGGGTATATTTTAGTAGGTCTTTCTCTTTATTTCACTTCATCTCATAATTTACTCTATTACTTGAGCCAATGATCCAAATGATACAATTATTTCATATACCTTCATTATTCGTATTACAATCTGCCAATGCTCCAAAGGATACAATTTTTTCATATATCTTCACAACATATAAAAATCATCAATTAAGCATGGAAATTACCACAAAATCAGAATATTCACAATATAGGACTCACGGTCATGCTAGAAACCAATGTATAGATACTCGTCACCATGCCTATACATCGTATTTGACAATTAGCAAGTAGCAAATTATACTCAACTCATATTCCCTCAAGCTAAGGTTAGACCAAACACTTATCTGGGGTCCGAAGTATAGCAATCAACCCGAAACCACACGTTTGCCACGAGAATCCGACTCCAAATGTCCCAACTCTATTAAAATAAACATCATATTGAAAATAACAACTCATGCAACTGATTCTACTATTCAATTCAAGGTTACAACGCGAAATTAGGTAAAATGACCGAAACGCCCCTCAGTCCAGCCTCTCGGAGTCGGGTAAATTTTATATTTTCCGAACCCTTGTACTCTCACGAGTCTAACCATATAAGAATCTCTCAAATTGGAAGTAAATCACCCACTGAAATCCCAATTTTAGAAAAACCTAAGTTCTACACCAAACACCCAATTTTCACCTAGGGAAATCATTGATTTTTAAGTTGAAAACATGTTTGATGTTAATGATTGAAAGAATTGAGTAAAAACCAACTTAAAAATGATTTGGAAGATGTCTTGTTCTTGGAAAAATCGCCTAAGAGTGATGAGTTTGAGAAAATATGAAATATTAAGTGAAAAATTCAGTTTTGTACAGTGCAGGCTACTGGTTGGCATGGGAATTGCGAACAGGGGTTCGCAATTGCGAACCTTTCTGACATTCCCAGCCTTCGCATTTGCGAACCACATGGTCGCGTTTTTGATCAGGCCTGCCCAAGTCGATCTTCGCATTTGCGAACCTTTTGGTCGCATTTGCGAACAGGCCTGCCCAACTATACATTCGCATTTGTGAACCTCTTGGACGCATTTGCGATCCCTGGATAGCAAGGGCGCCTTCGCATTTGCGATGTTGGCTTCGCAAATGCGAAGCCAGCAGATCTGTTGCACCAGCAAATTTCCAAGTGCAAAAATGCATGTCGTGGCCTATCCAAAACTCACCTGATCCCTCGGGGCTCCAAACCAAATACACAAACTACCTAAAAAACATCCTATGAACTTATCTGTGCAATCAAATCACAAAAATAACACCATATACATCGAATTAACCCTAAAATCCATGAATTTTATCAAACTTCATAAAACATCAAATATCCCATTTTATGTCCGAAACACGTCAAACGAAATCCGTTTTCAACCAAACTTTACATAAAGGACTTAAACAATATATAAGACCCGTACCGGGCGCCGGATCCATACGGGCCCGATACCATCACTTTCTAATCAGATTTCATTTTTAATTTCCTTAAATATTTTCAGAAAATATTTTTTACTCAAAAATTTATTTCTCGGGCTTGGGACTTGAGAATTCGATTCCGGGCATACGCCCAAGTCCTATATTTTCCTACGGACCCTCGGGACCGTCAAATCATGTGTCCGGGCCCGTTCACCCAAAATGTTGAACGAAGTCAAATTTATTCATGTTAATATTAAATCATAGCATATTTCACAGAATTTCATATTTAAGTTGTCCGGCTACGCGCCCGGACTGTGCACATAAATCGAGGCAGCTACAAATGAGATTTTCAAGGCCTCGGGAGTACGGATTGGGGTAATAATACAGGTGATGACCCCTTGGGTCGTCACATTCTCCACCTCTAAAGCAACCGTTTGTCCTCGAACGGACAGAAGAAGGAAGTAATTGAGTCGGGCAATAAATGAGGGTAACGGCTCCGCATATCAGACTCGGACTCCTAGGTCGATGCCTCAGGAGGCTGACTTCTCCACTGAACACGAACAGAAGGGAATCTCTTGGATCTCAACTAACGAATCTGCCGGTCTAGAATACCTCTGAAGCATGGACACATGAAAAACTTGGTGTACGGCTGATAAGCTAGGTGGCAATGCAAGTCTATAAGCCACATCTCCCACTCGATCAAGAATTTAAACGGGCCAATGAACCTAGGGCTAAGCTTGACCTTCTTCCCAAATTTCATCACGCCCTTCATAAGAGACACTCCGAGCAATACTCGCTCACCAACAATGAAAGCCACATCTCAAACCTTACGATCTGCATAACTCTTTTGCCTAGACTGAGTTGTACGAAGCCTACCCTGAATGATCCTGACCTTGTCCAAGGCCTCCTGAACCAAATCTGTACCCAACAACCGAGCCTCTCCCGGCTCAAACCATCCAACCAAAACTCGACACTGCCTACCATATAAGGCCTCATAAGGAGCCATCTGGATACTTGACTGGTAGATGTTGTTGTAGGCACATTCTGCTAAAGGCAAGGATTGATCCCATGATCCTCCAAAATTAATAACACAAGCTTAGAGAATATCCTTCAATATCTGAATAGTCCGCTCGGACTGTCCATCCGTCTGAGGATGAAATGTTGTGCTCAACTCCACGTGGGTGCCTAACTCTCGTTGCACTTCTCTTTAGAAATACGAGGTAATTTGCGCGCCCCGGTCAGAAATGATAGATACCGGCACACCACGAAGGTGATCAATATCCCGAATATAGATCTCAGCTAACCTTCGGATGAATAGGAGGCTGCCACAGAGAGGAAATGCGCTGACTTGGTCAGTCTATCAACAATGACCCAAACTGTATAAAATTTTTTTCGGGTCAACGGATGTCCAGTGACGAAGTCCATAGTGATCCTCTCCCACTTCCACTCGGGAAGCTCAATCCTATGAAATAAACCACCAAGCCTCTGATGCTCATACTTAAACTATTGACAATTCAAACACCACGCCACATATGCTACAATATCTTTCTTCATTCTGCGCCACCAATAATGTTGCCACAAATCCTGATACATCTTCGCGGCGCCCGGATGAATAGAGTACCGGGAACTATGGGCCTCCTCAAAAATCAACTCTCGAATCCCATCAACATTGGCCACACAAACTCGCCCATGCAATATTAAAACACCATCATCATCTAAGGTCACCTGCTTGGCACCTCCGCGCTGCACCCTGTCTCTAAGGACACATAAATGGGGATCATCAAACTACCGATAACGGATAAGCTCCAATAATGAAGAACGAGCGACCGTACAAGCCAACACTCGACTAGGCTCAAAAATATCCAACCTCACAAAGAGATTTGCCAAAGCATGAACATCCAAGGGAAGCGGCCTCTGACTGACCGGAATAAAAGCAAGACTGTCCATTCTAGTTGACTTCCTACTCAAAGCATTGGCCACCACATTGGCCTTCCCAGGGTGATATAAGATGGTAATATAATAATCTTTAAACAACTCCAACCACCTTCTCTGAAGACTCTTATGATCCGTGAAACACCTCATACGCCACGCCATACAGACAGTGCCTCCAAATCTTCAATGCGTGGACAATATGATGCACTAGATAGTTCTTCTCATGAATCTTCAACTGCCTCAAAGCATACGCAATGACCTTGCCATCCTGCATCAACACTGCACCAATCCCAATATGGGAATCATCGCAATAGACTGTATAAGGCCCTGAACCTGTGGGAAAAACCAATACCGGTGCCGTAGTCAGAGCTGTCTTGAGCATCTGAAATCTTGTGTCACACTCGTCCGACCATCTGAACTGGGACCCTTCTGGGTCAACTTGGTCATCGGGGCTTCAATAGATGAGAACCCTTCCACGAACCGACGATAGTAGCATGCCAATCCGAAGAAATTCCGAATTGTGTAGCTGATGCTTGTCTAGGCCAGTTCTTGACTGCCTCAATATTCTTCGAGTCAACCTGAATACTCTCTGCTGATACGACATGACCCAGGAATGGAACTGAACTCAACCAGAACTCACGCTTCGAAAACTTCGCATATAGCTGACTATCCTTCAGAGTCTGATGAACTACTCTGAGATGCTGCTCGTGCTCCTCCTGGCTGCGGGAGTATATCAATATATCATCAATGAAGACTATCAAACGAGTCCAAATAAGGCCTGAACACTCGGTTCATCAAATCCATAAAAGCTGCTGGGGCATTTGTCCACCCAAACGACATGACTAAAAACTCGTAATGCCCGTACCGAGTGCGGAAAGCTGTCTTAGAGACATCGGATGCCCTAATCCTCAAATGATGGTAGCCAGATCTCAATTTTATCTTTGAAAATACCTTAGCAGCCTGAAGCTGATCGAACAAATCATTAATCCTCGGCAGTGGGTACTTATTCTTGATTGCAACCTTTTTCAATTGCCGCTAATCAATGCACATCCTCAACGAACCATCCTTTGTCTTCACAAACAATACTGGAGCACCCCAAGGAGAAACACTAGGTCTAATGAAACCCTTCCCAAGTAATTCTTGAGATTGTTCCTTCAACTTTTTCAACTATGGCGGGGTCATGTGATACAGCGGAATAGAAATGGGTTGGGTGCCCGAAGCCAGATCAATGCAGAAATCAATGTCCCTGTCGGGTGGCATCCCTGGCAGGTATGAAAGGAAGACCTCAGGAAACTCACGAACCACGGGTACCGAAGAAATAAAGGGAACCTCAACGCTTGAATTGCGCATATAAGCCAAATAAGCCAAATAAGCCAAACACCCCTTCTCGACCATATGCCTAGCCTTCACATACGAAATAACACTGCAGGTAGAATGATCATGAGTTCCTTTCCACTCCAAGCGGGGCAAATTCAGTAAGGCTAAGGTTACTGTCTTGGCATGACAGTCTAGAATAGCATGATAGGGGGATAACCAATCCATCCCTAATATAACATCAAAGTCGACCATACCTAAAAGAAACAAATCAACACGTGTCTCAAGACCCCCAATCACCACAACACAAGAACGATGGACTCGATCGACCATGATAGAATCACCCACCGGTGTAGATAAATAAACAGGAATACTTAATGGATCACTAGGCATGACCAGATATGGTGCAAACTAAGAGGACACATACGAATACGTAGACCCTGGATCAAATAGCATTGAAGCATCTCTTTTACAAACCCGAAAAGTACCTGTAATGACTGCATCTGAAGACTCAGCCTCTGGCCTGGCTGGAAGAGCATAATATCAGGGCTGGGCCCCACCACCCTGAACCACATCTCTGGGACGGCCGGCTGCTGGCTGGCCTCCACCTCTGACGGCATGAGCTCCACCTCTATGACATTTACCTCTACCTCTAGCAGCTCTACCCCAACTCTAGCTAGCTGGGTAGGCCGTGGAACACCTGGTGCCTATACAATGGCACGAGAACCCTGATGCTGAGACCCACCAGAGCCTCGGAGGCAAAACCTGGAAATGTGTCCCAAACTATCGCAAGTATAACAAGGCATCTACTGATGTGACTGGTGACTCTAGAATTAGCCCCGTCGACCCTGATAACAACCCTGGAAATTCTGAAGCGGCGGTGCACCGATAGGTGCTGGTGGCGCACTGTAAGGCTACTGATCGGAATAGTGCATCTGATAACCACGACCACCCGAAGTACCATGGGAAACCTGAGGAGTTGACTGAAAAGGTATGGGAGGATGCCCTCTGCCTCAAGAATCCCTGGCCCCAGCTGAGGCTCAACTAAAATGACCGAAATGACAGGGCCTCTGCCCCCTGACCACTACCCTGAGACGGAATCATCTCAATCCTCCTGGCCACATTGACCACATTCTGGAACAGTATATTTGTACCTGGCTCTCTAGCCATCTGAAGTCTGATAGGCCCGGCCAATCCCTCGATAAACCTCTGAACCCTATCCCGATCAGTGAGAAGTATCATAAGAGCATGTCGGGCTAGAGTGATGAACATGGTCTCGTACTGATTGACGGACATGGATCCCTGCTGGAGACGCTCAAACTGCCTCCAAAGGTCCTCTCTCTAAGTAATGGGAAGGAACTTCCCTATAAATACCACTGAGAACTGAGTCCAAGTCAAATGTGTAGATCCAGCTGGTCCGACTAAGCAATAGTCTCTCCACCAACTCTTGGATGCGCCAGATAACCGGAAAGTAGCGAAGTCAACCCTTTTCGACTCCACTATGCCAATATTTCGTAGAACCTCATGGCAGCTGTCCAAATAATCCCGGGGGTCCACTCATGGTGAACCAGTGAAAGTAGCAGTGAATAACTTAGTGAACCTGTCCAGTCTCATCAAAACATTTGCTGACATAGGTGCTCCCTCTACTACCGGCGCTACAATACCCGGCTGAGCTATACCGGCTGGCTGAGGTGTCGGAGTCTGAAACTATGGAAGAAGACCCGCCTGTGCTACACTCTCCATGAGTCCGACTAGACGAACAAGGGCGTCCTGAAACACTGGGGTAGCTATGAACCCCTATGGGACCTGAGCTGGTCCAACTGGGACTGCCGAACTAGGACCTCCTCGTCAGGCTCGCCCTGAGGGTCCTCCACTGGGGCTGCTTCTCAAGGTTGAGCCCGGCCTCGGCCTCGGCCTCTAGTACGGCCTCGTCCACGACTTCGACCCCGAGTAGGAGTTGTAGCAGGAGTGTCAGGCTTCTTGGCGGAACCAAGGGAAGCATGCATCCTCGCCATCTGCGAGAGAATAGAATAGAAACTCAATCAGTACTCAGAATTCATAGCGCACAACAGAGAGGAAAAGAAATATGGAGTCATCCTAACTTTGCAGCATCTGGGGGATAAATGCAGATGTCTCCGTACCGATCCTTTAGACTCTACCAAGTTGTCCTTGAGTTGTGAGACCATGGGGCCGTGATGGCGTCTAACGTTGAATCCGCTAGACAAGCCAATGTGAATAAAATAAACTAGCATATTAACATCAATTGAATAGGATAAACTAAACGGTTCACAATTTCACAGCGGAAATAATATGGTTCCAAGCTAAATAAGGACAACATAATACAACAATGCGTAAACTTTTTACCAAAACCTAGAGTCACAAACTCACGAAATTTCTATAAGAGTGCTAAATACAAGTCTGGAAGGAAATACATGTCTTTCTCTGTAGCTAGAGGAAAAAAAAAGATAGAATCGAAGACAAAAGGGATGGAAGAGACGCCAAGGCCCCCTAACACTAGCGGGTATACCTTGAAGCCCCTATGATAAGTTGGAAGACACTCCCACTAATGATGTCCTCCGGGCCAGGCTGCGTAATCTGCACAACATAAAGAAGTGCAGGTGTAGCATAAGTACAACCGGCCCCATGTACTGAGTAAGTGCCGAGCCTAATATAGTAGACACGACAATAAAGTGTACCTGTGCAGTTCAATAATAAAGCAGAAACTAAACAAGAATACAATTACAGGGAAAACATGCTGGGGGTAAGAGATAGAAAATACTGAAATGACAGAAATGAAACAACAGTCTGACTTATCTGAAAATAATAACGGAAAATGACAACATAGATTAAACAACGAAGGATGTGGCACGACGTATCCCATTATGCATAATAACAATGTAAAACATGGCACGGAATGTCCCCTCGTGCATAATAGCAATATAAACATCGCACGGAATGTCCCCTCGTGCATAATCAATGTAAAACATGGCACAGAATGTCCCCTCGTGCATAATAACAATATCAATATGGCACGGCATCACCCTTCGTGCTTTAACACTCTTCCTCAACCAAACAACAATCACAAGCAAGGGAAAGGAAATAAACAAAGTAGAAATAGAAACCCGGCAACGGAACATCAATTAAATAATTAAATCACGGCAAGGGATTATCAATTAAACAATTAAATCCCGGCAAGGGAACAATAACAGTAATCTCAACATCCCAATAAGGGAGACAATATCAAAGCAACAATGACCCGGTAAGGGTATATGTTAGTAGCTCTTTCTCTTTCTTTCACTTTATCTCATAATTTACTCTATTACTTGAGCCAATGCTACATAGGATACAATTATCTCATATACCTTCATCATTCGTATTATAATATGAGCCAATGCTCCAAAGGATACAATTTTCTCATATATCTTCACAACATATAGAAATCATCAATTAAGTATGGAAATTACTACAAAATCAAAATATTCACAATATAAGGACTCACGGTCATGCTAGACACCAATGTATAGATACTTGTCACCATGCCTATACATCGTATTTGACAATTAGCAAGTAGCAAATACGACTCCTATTCCCTCAAGCTAAGGTTAGACCAAACACTTACCTCAGGTCCGAAGTATAGCAATCAACCTGAAACCACATGTTTGCCACGAGAATCCGACTCCAAATGGCCCAAATCTATTCAAATAAATTGCATACCCTAAATATCATCTCATGCAACTGATTCTACTATTCAATTCAAGGTTACGACGCGAAATTAGGTAAAATGACGGAAACGACCCTCAGGCCAGTCGCTCGGAGTCGGGTAAATTTTACATTTTCAGAACCCTCGTACTCTCAAGAGTCTAGACATATAATAATCTCTCAAATCGGAGGTCAATCACCCACTCAAATCCCAATTGTAGAAAAACCTAAGTTCTACCCCAAACACCCAATTTTCACCCATGGAAATCTTTGATTTTTAATTTGAAAACATGTTAAATGATGTTAACGATTGAAAGAATTGAGTAAAAACCAACTTACAAATGATTTGGAAGAAGTCTTGTTCTTGGAAAAATCGCCTAAGAGTGTTTGAGTTTGAGAAAATATGAAATATGTAGTGAAAAATTCGGTCTTGTACAGTGCAGGCTATTGGTTGGCATGGGAATTGCGAACAGGGGTTCGCAATTGCGAACAAGGGTTTGCAATTGCGAACCCTTCAGACATTCCCAGCCTTCGCATTTGCGAACCTCATGGTCGCATTTGTGATTAGGCCTTCCCAGGTCAATCTTCGCATTTGCAAACCTTTTGGTCGCATTTGTGAACAGGCCTGCCTAGCTATACCTTCGCATTTGTGATCCTTGGCCAGCATGGGCACCTTCGCATTTGCGATGCTGGCTTCGCAAATGCGAAGCCTGTAGATCAGTTGCACCAGCAAATTTCGATGTTCCAAAATGCAATCCATGGCCTATCCAAAACTCACCCGAGCCCTCGGGACTCCAAGCCAAATACACACACTACCTCAAAAACAACCTATGAACCTCAAAATTCATGAATTTTATCAAACTTCATAGAACATCAAATTTCCCATTTTAAGTCCGAAACACGTCAAACGAAATCCGTTTTCAACCAAACTTTACATAAAGGAATTAAACCATATATAAGACATGTACCCGGCGCCGGATCCAAAATACGGGCCCGATACCATCACTTTCTAATCATATTTCATTTTCAGTTTCCTTAAATATTTTCAAAAAATAATTTTTACTCAAAAATTCATTTCTCGAGCTTGGGACCTCCGAATTCGATTCCGGGAATACGCCCTAGTCTCATATTTTCGTACGGACCCTCAGGTACTCTCAAATTACGGGTCCGAGTCCGTTCACTCAAAATGTTAATCGAAGTTAAATTTATTCATGTTAATATTAAATCTTAGCATATTTCACAGAATTTCATATTTAAGCTATCCAGTTACGCGCCCGGACTGCACACACAAATCGAGGCAACTACAAATGAGATTTTCAAGGCCTTGGGAGTACGGAATGGGGTAATAAAATAGGTGATGACCCCTTGGGTCGTCACAGCTTATCTAGCGGTAATGTTGGTCGCCATCACGTCCTATAGGAGAAATTGGTCGTGACAAATATTAACCTTGAACACTCATATTTCCAGCAACTAATTTGGCACAAGTCAAAGGAGAAAAGATCAAACCTATATTAACTCATTCTCCACGACTAGGGCATGAATATATTTCAAGGTAAATAAATCTTGTTACGAATATCATATAAAGAGAATTTTATGTGCATACAGAGAGCTTAATGTTACTCGATGAGTTTTTTTCACAACAATAAAATAAATATGAGATTTTAGTTCATAAAGACGTTAATAAATGAGTGAAGTGCATCTTTTTTCCATCTGATAGCACTACTAGGGTGAGGTATTATTTGTAAAATTGATCTCTATAAATAAAACATAAATAACAAAGAAATGAAGAAGTGCATGTGCTAAAATCTTACCTAAACATGCCGAGACTAAAGTCCTCCGTCGGCCGAAGAAGTTGTAACTCGGATAAGTGAGTCCAGCAACTCAAGCTCGAACAACCCGGCAATAAGCGGAGTGATGCAGGAGGCATTATAGGTGTATCTAGCTGACTGCATAAGTAATGGTCCAAAGAATAGTATTGAGTCTAAGTCCAACACTTGCTGGAAAATTTGAGCCATATGTTAAGCACTAAAATAGGCGAGTGTGACAGATTCTTCCTTTTTCTCTTGCCTTCATTTCCCATCATGCCTGCTAACATCTACAACTCTATTCTGCTCCACATTTACTCAACATCTTAAGGGACGCTTTTTCCTCCTCCAGACGCCCTTTCTAAATGAGAAACTCAGGGTTTCACTAAGTAAGAAAGACAGTACAAGAAGTGGAAAATCCAAAAACCCAGTACTGCCAAAGGACCATCTCCAATCATAACGGAAGTTGTGAGATGCTGCCATGTTTACTGCTTTCGTGCTAGTACATCCTCATAGCACCATGGATTTATAAGCGAGGAAATCCACTTTAGTGTCTTTCAAACATTGATCTCACTCAATATAATGGAAATCACCTGCAAGATTTTAACTTGTTTAAGTGTGACATCCAATATGAAGCACAAAACATTTAAACTATATATTCTGATACTTCTTATTTCACAACATCACAAATGCTAATAATGGTTAGTTGGATAATACTAACCTTGAACACTCATATTTCCAGCAACTAATTTGGCACAAGCCAAAGGATAATAGATTAAATGTACATTAGCTCATCCTCCACAACCAGAGCATGGATATATTTCAAAGTGAATAAATATTGTTACTAATATTATATTAAAATAAATTTATGTGCATACTAGAGAGATTAGTGTTACTTGATGAGTTTTTTCACAACAATAATTTAATATGAGATTTTAGTCCTTAAATAAGTTAACAAATGAGCCAGGTGCATCTTTTTCCATCTGAAAGCACTACTAGGGTGAGGTATTATTTGTGCGTAAATTATTTTAGAAAATTTGGTCTATATAAAGAAAACCTAAATAAGAAATAAATGAAGAAGTACCTGTGCTAAAATCACGCCTAAACATGTCGATACTAGAGCCCTCTGTCGGGCGAAGAAGTTGTAATTCGGATAAGTGAGTCCAGCAACTCAAGCTTGAACAACTCCGGCAATCAGCAGAGCGACGAAGGAGACATTTTAGGTGTATCTGGATGACTGGATAAGTAATGGTCCAAAGAATAGTATTGAGTCTAAGCCCAACACTTGCTGGAAAATTTGAGCCACTATGTTAAGTAGTAAAATAGGCGAGTGTGACAGTTTCTTCCTATTTCTCTTGCCTTCATTTTCCATGCCTGCCAACATCTACAGTTCTATTTTTCCTCCACATTTCCTCAACATCTTAAGGGATGTTTTTGCCTCCTCCATATGCCCTTTGTTAATGAGAAACCTCAGGGTCTCACTAAGAAAGAGAGACAGTACAAAGAAGTAGCAAAGCCAAAAACCAACTACTGGCAAAGGACAATCTAAAACCATAACAGAAGTTGTGAGATGCTTCCATGTTTACTACTTTCATGCTAGTACTTCCCTATAGCACCATGGAGTTATACGCAAGAGAAATCTACTTTGGTGCTTTTCCAATATTAATTTCACTCAATATAATAGGAATCACCAGCAAGATGGTAACTTTTTTAAGTGTGACATGTAATATGAAGCAAAAAATATTTAAAACAATATATTCTAATATTTCCAATTCAACAACGTATCAAATGCTAAAGATGGCTAGTTGGATAATACCAACCTTGAACACTCATATTTTCAGCAACTAATTTGGCACAAGCCAAAGGAGAATACATTAAACGTACATTAACTCATCCTCCACAACCAGGGCATGTATATATTTCAAAGTAAATAAATCTTGTTACTAATATTATATAAAGAGAATTTATGTTCATACTAGATAGATAATGTTATTTGATGAGTTTTTTCACACCAATAATATAAATATGAGATATTAGTCCTTAAAAAAGTTAACAAATGAGTCATGTGCATGTTATGTGCATCTTTTTCCATCTTAAAGCAGTACTAAGGTGAGGTATTAGTTTTGCGTAAATTATTTTGGTAAAATTGATCTATATAAGAAAACCTAAATAATAAAGAAATTAAGAATTACTTGTGCTAAATTCATGCCTAAACAAGGCGAGACTAGAGTCCTCCATCGCACGAAGAAGTTTTAATTCGGATAAGTGATTCCAGTAACTCAAGCTCGAACAACTCCTGCAATAAGTAGAGCGACGAATGAGGATTTTTAGGTGTATCTAGCTGACTGCAAAAGTAATGGTCCAACGAATATTATTAAGTCTAAGACCAAGAGTTGCTAAAAAATTTGAGCCACTGTGTTAAGTAGTAAAATGGGGGAGTGTCACAATTTCTTCCTCTTCCTCTTCCTCTTCCTCTTGCCTTCATTTTTTATCATGCTTGCCAACATCTACAACTTTGCCTCACCTCCACATTTCCTCAACATCTTAAGGGATGATTTTGCCTCATCCATACGCCCTTTCTTAATTTGAAACATCGGGGTCTCACTAAGAAAGAAGTACATTACAAGAAGTGGCAAAGCCAAAAACTCAGTACTGGCAAAGGACAATCTCCGGCTATAACATAAGTTGTGAGATGCTTCCATGTTAACCACTTTCATGCTAGTAGTTCCCCTTAGCACCATGGAGTTATCAGCAAGGGAAGTCCACTTTGGTGCCATTCCAACATTAATCTCACTCAATATAATGGGAATCACATGAAAGATTGTAACTTGTTTAAGTGTGACATGCTATATGAAGCACAAATCATTTAAAACTATAGACTCTGATATTTCCTATTTCACAACATAGCAAATACTAATAATGGTTAGTTGAATATTACTAACCTTGAATACTCATATTTCCAGCAACTAATTTGGCACAAGCCAAAGGAGAAAATATTAAACCTACATTAATTCATCCTCCACGACCAGGGCATGAAAATATTTCAAAGTAAATAAATCTTGTTCTGAATATTATATGAAGAGAATTTATGTCAATACTAGAGAAATTTATGTTACTTAACGATTTATTTCACAAAAATAAAATAAATACGAGATTTTATTCCTTAAAGAAGTTAAAAAAAAAGAGTCATGTGCATGTTATGTGCATCTTTTTCCATCTAAAGGCACTACTATGGAGAGGTATTATTTTTTGCGTAAATGATTTTAGTAAAATTGACATATATAAAGAAAACCTAAATAATAAAGAGATGAAGAAGTACTTGTGCTAAAATCATGCCTAAACATGTCGATACTAGAATCCTCGATCGGCCGAAGAAGCTGTAACTCTGATAAGTGAGTCCACCAACTCAAGCTCGAACAACTTCGGCAATCAGCAGAGCGACGAACGATGCATTTTAGGTGTATCTAGCTGACTGCAGATTTAATGGTCCAAAGAATAGTACTGAGTCTAAGCCAAACAGTTGCTAAACAATTAGAGCAACTATGTTATGTAGTAAAAAGGGGGAGAGTGACAATTTCTTCCTCTTCCTTTTGCCTTCATTTTCCATCATGCCTCCCAACAACTACAACTTTTCTTCTCCTCCATATTTCCTCAACATCTTAAGGGACGCTTTTTCCTCCTCCATACGCCCTTTCTTAATTAGAAAATCCGGGTCTCACTAAGTAAGAAAGACAGTACAAGAAGTGGCAAAGCCAAAAACTTACTACTGGCAAAGGACAATCTCCAACCATAACAAAAGTTGTGAGATGCTTCCATGTTTACCGCTTTCGTGATAGTACTTCCCCATAGCACCATGGAGTTATAAGAAAGGGAAATCCACTTTGGTGCCTTTCCAATAATAATATCACTCAATATAATAGGAATAACAAGCAAGATGGTAACTTGTTTAAGTGTGACATGTAATATGAAACAAAAAATATTGAAAACAATAGATTCTGGTATTTCTAGTTCCACAAAATAGCAAATGCTAAATATAGTGAGTTGGATAATACCAACCTTGAACACTCATATTTTCAGCAACAAATTTTTCACAAGCCAAAGGATAATAGATTGAACGTACATTAACTCATCCTCCACAACCAGGGCATGGATATATTTCAAACCAAATAAATCTTGTTAATTATATTATATTAAGAGAATTTATATGCATACTACAGAGATTAATTTTATTTGATGAGTTTTTTCACACCAATAAAATAAATATGAGATTTTAGTCCTTAAAAAAGTTAACAAATGAGTCATGTGCATGTTATGTGCATCTTTTTTCATCTAAAAGCAATACTAAGGTGAGGTATTATTTTTGCGTAAATTATTTTGGTAAAATTGATCAATATAAAGAAAACCTAAATAATAAAGAAATTAAGAAGTACATGTGCTAAAATCATGCCGAGACTAGAGTTCGTCGCTGGCCGAAGAGCTGTAATTCGGATAAGTGAGTCCAGCAACTCAAGCTTGAACAACTCCGGCAATCAGCGAAGCGACAAAGGATGCATTTTTGGTGTATCTAGCTGACTGCAGAAGTAATGGTCCAAAGAATAGTATTGAGTCTAACCCCAACAGTTGCTAAACAATTTGAGCCACTATTTTAAGTAGTAAAATGGGGGAGTATGATAATTTCTTCCTCTTCCTCTTCCTCTTGCCTTCATCTATCATCATGATTGCCAACAACTACAACTTTGCTTCTCCTCCACATTTCATCAACATCTCAAGGGATGATTTTGCCTCCTCCATACGCCGTTTGCTAATTAGAAACCTCGACGTCTCACTAAGAAAGAAAGACAGTACAAGAAGTGGCAAAGCCAAAAACCCACTGAGGCAAAGGAAAATCTCCTACCATAACAGAAGTTGTGAGATGCTTCCATGTTTACCTCTTTCGTGCTAGTACTTCCCCATAGCACCATGGAGTTATAAGCAAGGAAAATCCACTTTTAGTGTCTTTCCAACATTAATCTCACTCAATATAATGGGAATCACCTGTAAGATTGTAACTTGTTTAAGTGTGACATGCAATATGAAGCACAAAACATTTAAAACTATATTCTCTGATATTTCCTATTTCACAACATAACAAATACTAATAATGCTTACTTGAATATTACTAACCTTGAACACTCATATTTCCAGCAACTAATTAGGCACAAGGTGACTTGAGCTTCTGAAAGCTCCCCTCACACTCCTCAGTCCATCTGAACTGAGCACCCTTTTAGGTCAGTCTGGTCATAGGTGCTGCTAAACCAAGGAAACTGCGAATCTCAGTAGCTGATGATAGTCTAGGCCAACTCTGCACCGCGTCTACCTTATTCGGATCAACCTGAATACCCTCACTGGACACCACGTGTCCCAAGAATGCTACCGAATCAAGCCAGAAGTCACACTTCGAAAATTTTGCATACAATCTTTTATTTCTCAGGGTCTGAAGCACAACTCTCAAATACTGCTCATGATCTTCCCGAGATCGGGAATACACCAAGATATCGTCAATGAACACGGTGACGAAAGAATCCAGATAAGGCTGGAATACACTGTGCATCAAGTTCATAAAGGCTGGTGGGGCATTGGTCAGCCTAAAAGACATAACTAGAAACTCATAACGACCATATCTAGTCTTGAAAGCAGCCTTCGGGATGTCTGACCCTCGAATCTTCAACTGATGATAGCTGGGACGCAAGTTAATCATAGAAAATACTATGGCACCCTGCAACTGATCAAATAAGTCATCTATATGAGGCAAGGGATACCGGTTCTTCACCGTAACTCTGTTTAGCTCTGCTGGTGCCATCGATAAGGTGGAATAAAAAAAGGCTGAGTTCCTGGCACCAGGTCAATACCAAAATCAATAACCCTGTTAGGTGGCATGCCTGGCAGGTCTGCCGGAAACACGTCCGGAAAGTCACGAACCACAGGAACCGAATGAATAGCTGGATTTTCATCACTGACATCCCTCACAAAATCCAGAAACGATAAACACCCTTATCAACCATACGTTGAGCCTTCGGGTAGGAAATCACCCTATTAGGCACATAATCAGAAGACCCGCTCCACTCAGCCCTCGGACATCCGGGCATAGCTAAGGTCACGGTCTTAGTATGATACGGAGTAACTGAGTAATGGATATCACACATGATCGATACACACGGTCCACAACAACAGTACCGCCCACCGGGGTCGACACATGAACAAATGTAGATAAAGACTTGAGGGGCATATCCATAAAATGGGCAAAATATAAAGAAACATAGGAATATGTAGAACCATTGTCAAATAAAGCCAAAGCATCTCGGCAACAGACTGAGACAATACCTGCGATCACTACATCAGAGGCCATAGCATCTGGCCTGGCTGGAAAGGCATACATACGGGCCTGACCTTCACCTGCTCGACGTCCCCCTCTAGGGCGGCCTCTAGCTGACTAGCTACCACTCCTGGCTGTCTGGGTGGGTGGTGAAGTAACTGGAGCTGAAGTCGAAGACTAGCTCCTCAGCGGAGATGGACCTCCACTAAGATGATGACACTGCCTCTTCATATTCCCGAACTCTCCACACTCATAACAACTCCCTAGAGCTGGAGACTGGGACTGAAATGGACCCTTGGCACCAGAATGGCCACTAAGAGAACCATGCATAGAAGACCCCTGAATTGATGGTGCTCGATATGTACTCTGGGCCGGAAGGGCACTGAATGAAGAATGGCCTGGCTGAAAACCGCGGGGATTATGCCCCGAAGATGCACCACTGTAGGCTGGGCGGCCTGACCGAGGAGGCCTGAATAAATGGCCTCTACCATGCTGAAAATGCTCCCTGAAAGGAGCACCACTAGAACCATCCGATCCACGAGGCCTCTTGGCCTCCCTCTCTACCCTCTCCTGGCTGCGAACCGACTCAATATATCGAGCAATATCAACAACCTACTCGAATGTAACATCTGATACCCTCTCCTGGGTCATGAAAAGGCGGAGGTGATATGTAAGGCCATCTATAAACATCCTAATCCTCTCCCTGTCAGTAGGGACCAGCTTTGTAGCATGACGAGCCAACTCTAAAAATCACATCTCATACTACATCACTGATAGCTCTCCCTGACGCAGCTGCTCAAAAAGCCTGCGCTGCTCCTCCCTGTGAGACTAGGGTACATACTTCTCTAAAAAGATAGTGGAGAATTTCTGCCAGGTAAGGGGTGCTGAACCAATGGCATACGCCTCTCAAAAGACTCCCACCAAGTGAAGGCAGCACCAAAAAACTGTAATGTAGCAAATGAGACCCCACTGGTCTCCAAAATCCCAGCAGTACGCAGCATCCTCTAGCACTTATCTAGAAAATTTTTGGGCATCCTCGCCCTCAGCACCACTAAATTTTAGAGGTTGTAGTCTACTAAACCTCTCCAGCCTACGCTGCTCATCATCTAGCATAGCTGGGAGCACGAAATCCTGAACTGAAGCAACCGGATGGGCTGGAACCGCTCCTGATGTCTGCTGGCCCTGAGTAGCCTACTCAGGTGTCCGGGCAACTGGAGTCTGACTGCCTCCCCTGGCCCTGAGAAGTAGCGGCAACTGCCTGAGCAAGGGTGATACACACTGCCAAGATCTGAGCCAAGGTTTCCTAAAGACCCGGAACAACAATAGGCACTGTCGGTGTCTGCGCCTTTTTTGTTGGAGTATTTGTGGTGGGAAGCTGATCCTGAGTAGTAGAGGGATCAACTGATACTGCCCTGGTTACCGCACGGGCTGGCCCCTACCTCTACCACGGCCTCGACCGCGGCCTCGACCCCTCGCTGGTCTAGCTGGTGGCTGATCGCCCTAATCGGTGGCGCGAGTCCTCACCATCTGTAAGAGAATTAAACAACAGAAATTTAGATTTCCAGAACCAACAAACTGGCATGACAAAATTCAAGAAAAATGAGATTGTTCCTAAGGGTTCTGCAGCCTCTGGAAGATAAGTACAGACGTCTCCGTACCGATCTGCAAGACTCTACTAAACTTGCTCATGACTGTTAAGTCCTATGTAACATAGGCTCTGATATCAACTTGTCACGAGACCAAATCCTAAGCCGGCCGTGATGGCGCCTATACACACTTCCCTAGAACCTGGAGTCAACGTCATGAGCATCTAAGACTGAAAATACAATGTACAACACTGTCTTGCTACAACCTAATTTCGAGGTACAAAAGACAAAAAGAAACTATAGTCTGAAGGAAGGAAAGGAGGTGAGCTCTGGACGCTGAGCAGCTACCTCAATACTCGGACTTCCAAGCTTGTCCAGAAACAAACTAGCGAGATGGTCCGGTACGTGTATCTGCACACAGAGGTGCAGGGAGTAACGTGAGTACGCCAACTCAGTAAGTAATCAGTGTAACTAAAAACTTGAATGTAGTGATGAATATTTAAATCATGTAGATCCATATAATGAATAACAGTTGAAATGAATAAATCAAGTCAGAAATCTACAATTCCAAATATTTCATAAAAAACTTCGGTTTCCATTTAAAAATCTCGTAAGAAGACTTTTATCCAACCTTTACTGTAAGAGGCTCACTGTAAAGAAGAGTGAAAAACAACTTTTTCATAAAAATGTAAGCTCCTCGGGCACAGTATCACTCACAATAAAGCCTCTCGGGAGAGCCTCCTAGCCACTCGTTACTCCACAATCAGTACATCATGCTCTCACATAACACTCGTACTCAGTAAGTACCATGAACATACACAACTACTGCGGCGAGCAGCCCGCTCCACTAAATTTATATATGTATAATTATACTGCAGCGGTGTTGATCACGGTCAACTATGTCTTGTAGAAGACTAAGCGGGCGTTGCAAATATAATCCGGGGAATTACGCCCAGAGTCGATCCCACAAGGAATTTACGTATCAATTGAGTCTATAAAATACTAAATTGTTGCAAAATCAATTTTGTTATGTTTAACTAATTCTACAATCAATAATAATAAACTAGCAATTAATAAACAATTTAATGTATCAATGATAATAAAGGGTCTAAGGTTATGGTTTCCCCCGTTGGTGAATTCTTCCTTGGATATTTCTTATAGTTTAATTGGCTATCTCTGTCAATCACGAACGCTCTAACTATCATAAATCTCTCTCAAGTAATTATGATAAATTACTAAACGCACNAGTATCGTTATCTCTAACCTAACCTTTAAACCCTCGGTTATGACTTTCGTCTATACTCCGGGAGTGGTGTTGTTCAAGAAACTACCTAAATATGCACTCTCTCTCAAGTAGATACATAATAAATAGGAATATTTAATGGAGAGCTCTTTCAATCAACTACAATAAGAACGTAGTTAAACAAAAAGAGATTAATAAACCAAGATATATTAATATCACCATGAATTCATCCCCAACGGGTTCTACCAAAACCCTACACTAAAGAATTTAGCTACTCATGTTATTGAGAATCAAAACTAAAAGAAATTGCATAATGGAAATACAAAGTAATGAATACTAGATGTAGAAATCAATGTTTGTCACTTCTATGATGGTTTCTTGTTTAATCCTTCGAAATCCTTCTGAATCTCCTCCGTCCTTCTTCGAATCCCCTGTAGTTGTGTTTTAGGAGTCTATTTATATGTTTAGGGAGAACCCTAACTGTGTAGGAGACTTCTATTTCAACCGGGAAACACTTAAACTCGTCAAAACTTGTATTTGGCCGAACTGAGAACCCCGGGCGTTTGGACCCAAAGGCCTGGCTAATGCCTGGCTAACGCCAGGGTAGGGCTATCGTTTCAGCCCTAAGGCCTGGCTAACGCCATGTAAGGTCAGGCTATAGGGCTCTGTCGCCCGGCTATCGCCTGGGTGTCTCTTTTTGCGTATTTTTCGACGTATTTGCATCCCTTTCGCTCCGTTTCCATCTCCAGTTCACCTACACATGAAATAAACTCCATTAAGCACATAACAAGTATATTTTTATCATTAATGCACCTCAAATGTAAGGTATATCACATGTTAAACTATGCAATTTAGTCTCGCATCAAGACCCCACACTTAAACCTTTGCTCGTCCTCGAGCAATCAAACTACACTCATGTACACAACTTATTAAGCAAATCTCTTAACACGTTATACCAAGAATATTTAAAACATTTCAAGCACAGAGGTGTGACATCCTCGCCTCAATAATCGACTCACAAATACCATGCTTTATTCACAATTCACTAACTACTCTAACTTAGAGGTCAACAACATTACCTTTCCTTCGTGAATCATGTGCCCTCACCAAATAAAAGAGCTAGTTCCTCACACAGTAAAATTTAAGAATACTTAGGAACTCAAGATAGAAATAGTTCACTCGCTCTCAGAATAATATTCATATGCCACAAAAGATGCACCATAAGCTTGCTCGTAGCGTAATACTCCACTAATCGAGTTCATTCAGTCTAGGATCAAGTAGGACTTTATTTGGTTGTAATGTAGGCTGCGGGACGGGTAGGATACATTTGGATATAAAAGTGACTACANCCAACCTACCACCCCACACTTTAACTGTTTCATATTTCATACATTTCCAGTGCTTACGAGAGGTGACAAGGTTCAAATATAAGATCGATCCAAACAAAATGGAATATGGCTTGTAATGTGGTTGCCAAAGAAACAGGATTTTAGGATCAACGGGGTTAACAACGATACAACACAAATAGGTGGGTAAGATATAGATAATTGGCTCAAGAACGAAATGCTTATATCACTTCCAAGACTGAATAAAACTTTTATTTCGCTTCACACACACACGGGGCAAGTTCTAGACATCAGATGCAATGCACACAATAACATTCAAATCTCACACACACATGGCACATAACTCACTCGGGATTTGATTTATCACGACACTCCAGTCAAAGCAGTTAAGCAAATCTTAAGAATCCATGATTTAAGGTATTTATTCTAAAGTCGAAAATTGAGCCTAAGCGTCACAACCAAAGTATTGACTATTCTCAAGGCATTAAAACGTTTCGAGATATTTCTCCTATTAACCCCTTAACCATGTGGCTCCTACTCCTAAAAAAAAACTAAAAACTACCTACACGCGGTTCAACTGAAAACCCTTGGAAAAGAACCGTGGTCCAAAGAAAAACCAAGGGGGAATTAATACACTACCTAAAAAAAAAACTTGTTGTTATTTTCTTTAGACTCATTTCCTTCAAGAAAACTGTCTAGGAGATCCATCATCAGGAAGAGTCCACATATTTCTAAAAAAATAAACACTTATTTTCAAAATAAAAACTTATCAACAGGAAAAACTAATACTACTAATAATAATGCACACAACAAATCACAATAATTATGTACAACACCCCACACTTAAATTATGCAATGTCCTCAGTGCATCACATATAGACAAAATAGGAAATAAAAGAAAGGTGTAAGAAACTCCCTGGTCCACTAGTGTCGACATCCCCTCGCTTTCATGCTCCTTTGAGCACATGCTTTAATTACTTTATGCCTCCACTTTGAACTTTTGAATTGAACCCCCATATTTGATTCTGCTATATGATCATGGTCATGGGGTGGTTGAACAAATCTGCGCGGCCCAATAAAACCATGTAATAATCTGCGTTTCCTAACCTTGCGACAAAATGTGTACTCCTTACTTTCTGGCAAGAAGAACTCAATAATGTAGGCATCTTGTTCTTTATCTCTCAACTCATCAGGTGGTTCGGATAACTCTATTTGCATATTATTACCCAAACACAATTTGAACATATGGTTGGAGTGTGTACCAGCATCCTCAAAAATAACGACACTAGATTCAACAAAGTATGTATCATCGATGTCTTTGGTTAAATCTAGTATCTTTTCTACCACATCAGCATCCTCGGATTTCAGTTTTAACATGGGCGGTGCTTCACTAGATGGCTTGGCCTGCAGGTTCTCGCTTTTCTCTAAATGGAATGAATCAAATTCGAGAGCATCTTTCCATACATCTTTTTCCTCGAGTGCTAACACCCAATCTGCTAGTTCTTCACCATTCATATCATCCATATTCATGAAATATTCATCCAAAGGGTTCCCAACAGACA
>ML318565.1:0-33431 GCA_005239505.1 Nicotiana paniculata
GTACTGAGTAAGTGACGAGCCTAACCTCGGCGAAGTAGTGACGAGGCTAGGACACGACAAATAGTTAACACCTGTGCAATTCAATAATATATAACAGAAATAACGGCAGGAAGTAAATAGTTAAGTAGAAATACGGGAAAACATGCTGGGGTACAAAGGGGAACAACAAGTGCACGGTAACACCCTTCGTGCTTTACTCTCGTTCTCGCCAAAATAAGTGCACGGCATCACCCTTCGTGTTTTTACTCTCATCCTCCCCAAGACAATAAGTACGTATAACAGCACGGCATTATCCTTCGTGCTTTCAATTATCATATCATGGCACGGCATCACCCTTCGTTCTTTCAATTATAATATCATGGCACGACATCACCCTTCGTGCTTTTACACTCTCAACCTCATAAAGCAATAAATAAATGAATGCACGGCATCACCCTTCGTGCTTTACACTCTTCCTCAACCAAACAATATCAGTTTGGCAAGGAAAATCAACAACGTAGATCATAAGTCACAACATCCCGGCAAGGGGACAACAACCGAAATGATACTGCCCCGGCAAGGGGCACAACTATAACCAATCTCGCTCACGGGTATAACTTAATAAAATAATCCACAACCGATTAGTTTATCAACAGTATTCACAACCAAGAATTTCCATCAATTGTATAACCTCAAAGGTGAAACTTACTTCATAACACAGTGAATATAGATGAAAAATCATATATATCACAAAAGCTGACTCACGGGCATGCTAGACAACAACATATAGGTACTTTTCACCTCACCTATACGTTAAACATGGGATAACAAGTAGAAAATAAGACTCAACACCTATTCCCTCAAGTTAAGGTTAGGCCAAACACTTACCTCAGCTCCAACAATCCAATTCAAGCCTCTAGCACCGCTTTTCCTTTCGAACCCAACTCCAAATCCATAGTATCTAGACATAATTGACTCAATAACATCAATACATGCTAAACAATTCAATTTCAATGCTTAATTATAGATTTCCCAACATTCTTCTCAAAAATCCAAAAATCGACCCCAGGCCCGCTTGGTCCAAACACGAGGTTCGGACCAAAACCCAATCACACATTCCCTCACGAGCCTGAATATATAATTGTTTTTTAAATCCGACCCCAAAACGAGGTCGAATTCCCAAATAATCAAAAATCCCTAACTCTACCCAAAACCCCAATTTTCTACCCTTAATCACATGTTTTTAGGCCTAGAATCTAGTGGGTGTTGATAAAAATGGAAGTAAACGAGATTAGGATTACATACCTATGAAGCTATGGTGAAGAGGTTCTTCAAAAATCTCCCAAGGAGATGTGGAGAAGAAGAAGTTAAGAAAAATGGTGTAATTCCCGTAAGTTTTCTATTTTTGGGACTCAATTATAACTGGACAGAAATTACCCTTCGCGTTCGCGAACCCTTGGCCGCGTTCGCGAAGGTCTGACTTATTTGACCTCTGCGATCGCGAGTCCTTGGCTGCGTTCGCAAAGGTCTAGCCTTCAAGGCCTACGCATTCGCGTGAAATGGTCCGCGTTCGCGTAGCATTAAGACAACCCAGCCCCTGGCCCAATACTAATCCTATGTGATCGCACCCCAGGGGACGCGTTCGTGTAGAAGCACTTCCCAGTGCTCCGCGTTCGCGTCTCTCTCTATGCGTTCGCGTAGAGTAAAACCCATGACCGCTCTATTTACCCTTCGCGTTCACGTGGGTTACCATGCGTTCGCGAAGGGTATTGCACCAGACACCAGATCTGATCCCCAAACACCATATTTTTACCACTTTTTGCATTCCGACACCTACCCGAAACTCACCCGAGCCCTCGGGGATCAAAACCAAATATACACATTACCTCAAAAACATCCTACGCAATTATTCGAGCAATTAAACCGCCAAAATAACATCATAACCATCGAATTAAACCTCAAAATCTATAAAATTCTCAAAACTACTTAAACTTCAAATTTTCCATTTTTAGTCCGATTCACGTCAAACTGAGTCTGTTTCTTACCAAATTTCTCAGATAACACATATAAAACATATTTGACCTGTTCCAGGCTCCAGAACCATAATACAGGCTCAATATCACAGGTTTCACATCAAATCTCATTTTCAAAGGCCTTTATATTTTTTAGAAACTAATTTTCTTCAAAAATTCATTTCTCGGACTTGGGACCTCGGAATTTGATTTCGGGCATACGCCCAAGTCCGATAATTTCCTACCCTCTGGGACCGTCAAATCACGGGTCCAGGTCCCTGTCCGTTTACCAAAAATGTTGACCAAAGTCAACTTTATTAAAATATTTATTATAAAATCATCATTTTATCAATTTTCCACATAACAGTTTCCCGGCTACGCGCTTGGGATGTGCACGTACATCGAGGTGAGATAAAATGAGGCTTTCATGGCCTCGGAACACCGATTTAGCTAAAAGGTACACGGGATTACCCTTTGGGTCATCACACCTGACTTCAGGTTGAACTGCGATAACGGATTGTACTAGCAAAACACTCGGAGTATGACCAACATAATGATGTTGCACCAGAGTAGGGGTGGCGGGAGTCTATGTTGCTCACCTGGTCTGTGAAGTAGCTGGTGAAACTGAAATCAATCCTGCCCAAGCCAATGTACCAAACATGTTCAGGAACTGCGTGAAAGTCTCCTGAAGTCTAGGTGTAGCAACAAGCGCCTTCGGTGGTTGTCCCCCAACCGGAGCTATTAGTGGCTTCTCAACTACTACTCTAGCAGGTACTCTATATGTAGCACGTACTCCTCCTCAACCTCCGCCTCTACCCTGTCCTCTAGCGACACCGACTATAGAGGCAGCATCATTAGTAATTGTAGCTCGTGTCCTTACTATCTATGAGAGAATAGAAAAACAAAGCCTCTAACCCCAAAATCAATAAATCTTCACGATATAAATGGAAGAAATGAAGTTTCCTAATAGTTTTGTAGCCTATAAAAGATAAGTGCATACGTCTTTGTACTGATCTGCAAGACTCTACTAAACTTGCTTATGACTCGTGCACCTATGAACCTAGAGCTCTGATACCAACTTGTCACGACCCAAAACCCCACCTTGAGGACCGTGATGGCACCTAGTCCCTAGGACTATGTAAGTCTAATATATGTTGAGTTATTAACAGATTTAAAACCTTTAATCATTAGACATAACCAATAAATAACATACACAGCTAGATACAATCAATAGTTATACGTTATCCAAAAATTGGTAGTACGGGATCATAAGCTTTATTGAGTCTACTAGAAAACTATACTAATTACAACACTATTTTGGAATGAAGGTAATATTAGTAATGAAAGACAATATAAGGTGATTTCGAGGCCTGTGAACGCACTAAGATATACCTTGAAGTCTCCGCGGTAAAACGTAGCTAACCAACGTATGGTATTATCCGAAGTACCTGGATATGCATAAAAATATGTAGAAGCGTAGCATAAGTAGAACATAGCAATACTCAGTAAGTATCAAGACTAACCTCGGTGGAGTAGTGACGACGTACAGTTAAGACACCTACTAGACATAATAACTTGTGCAAAATATTATTATAAAACAAACAGAGGTACCAATATCGTTGTAAATATAAACATAGAAATAATAATAATAATATAACGTTGGCAATGAAAGGTAGAACAACAGATAGCAACAGGGAGTACCAGGTGATAATGCAGCAAGTAATCAGAACAAAGATAAAGTACCAGTGAAACCAATTAAGGATAACCAATGATAACTAAATAATCAACCGTTCTATCACAAGGTTTACAAAAGAATCACCCGATATACCACCCTCAAAATCACAAATCACGAGTCCCCAAATCACGAATCATAATCATGTGGTATCTCATTCCCACATTATCGATCACAATTGTATGGATAATTCACGTGCCGCATGGACAACTCACATGCTAATAGTAACATTATCACATATCCGCACGACAACTCACGTGCCAATAGTAATTATATCACATATCCGCACGGATAACTCACGTGCCACCAGTCCAATCCATACACAGAAAGTAGATATACAAGAATAGACGTACATAATGAATAAACATCAAGATTCATACTCCTGGACTGATATAGATGACATGTTACGTTGTATGCTAGTGCAAGTGTACTATTATGTCTCAAGTTAGCAGGTAAAATGAGAGATACCGAGTAGCACATTGAAAGATAACACAACAAAACTCGTAATATGCATGATACACACAAGAAAGTCATACCACCACACAAATATCATCAATAACAATGCCCTAAGGTCATCACAAATCGTCCGCGACATAGCCCGTGTTATCTTCTCATGTGCGTAATAATAAAGTAAATACTCGCCATGTCTCGCCACACGCACATCAATAATTATCCCACCTTGTCTCGCCACATGCACAAACCCAACATATATACCCGGTCTTGTCTCGCCGCATGTGCAAATATCATTAATAGCAATATCTTGGACAACTCACGTACAAACACCCCGACAATCCTCTCAACAATTCTACATGCCAAAAATACAACAACATAACATAACAACTCGCACCATACGTACCCATATGCCACAATAATTCCATAACAAAAAATTCAATACCACAACAATACATATCCCACGGGTAAACAGCAGTGAGTACAGTAACAACAACAATAACACGAGAGTAGGGCAAGTAAATCAACACAAGAATTACAACCACACAATAAAACAAAGAATAAACTCAACAATGAAAGAGATAACATATAATAATGAATTTAAATAAGATTAACTCAATAATGAAAGTGATAACATGTAACAACGACTTCAAATAAGAATATCTCAACAACAAGAAATGTAACATGTAATGTCAATTTCATTTAAAGTATATAAGAATGAACTCAACAACAGAAGATATAACATGATATGACAACTTTAAATGCATATATGGAACCTTAGAGTCTAAACCAGCCAATTTTCATATATAAGGTCGTGTACACACTCGTCACCTCGTGTACACGCCTTCCACGTAATTCAAACAATGTAATTAAACCATCCTTACGAAGTAGTTCTGTCACACAAAGTTAGGCAAGGTACTTACCTCAACTAGGCCAAATTAACACTCAAAAATAGATTTTCCTTTCAAATTAATCTCCACTCGGCTCGTATCTAACCAAAAATTGACTAAATAATAACAAATAATGCAAGAGAAACAAATTCCAATGAACAAAGTTAAGACCTTTACACAATTTTCCAAAGGTCAACAAAAGTCAACCTCAGGCTCGCCCGATAAAAACTCAAGTCCAAGGGTAGATATTTACTACCCATAACTCCACGAGTCCATATATGTATTTTGTTTTCAAATCTGAGTCTATTTCGACTCACATATCTAAAAAGTTTATCTTATTTAAAACATAGGAAAAATTCCAAAACTTTCGCTTCAAATCTCATGGTTTGGATGTTAAATCTCATACATAATCATGTATTATGATTGAAAATTGATCAAAATTACTTACCCAATAGTTTTATGAAAATCCCTCCTCAAAATTGCCTCCTACAGAGTTTAAGGTTCCAAAATATGAAAATGAGACTAAATCCCGTCTTCCCTGCCCTTTTGTTCAACAGCGGAAATCGCAAATGCGATCTTGGGTTTGCAATTGCGAACCCTCGTAATTGCGGAACAAGGATTTCAAAAGCAAACCCTAACAGCTATCTTAGATGTCACAATTATGACAGGGGCTTCGCAAATGCAATATTAGCCTACTTTGCAAAATTGACATAATTCTCGCAAATGGGACCAGACTCAACTCTACATTGGCTTCGCAAATGTGATAAGGGAGTCTTATTTATGACATATAGACTTCCCCTGACCTCTTTATAACTGCAACGCTAATGCTCGCAATTGCGACAACTGCAGCACCAGAACACCAGCAATGTGTAACCAGCTCAATCCAATCTGAAACACAATTGAAACTCACCCGAGCCCCCGAGGCTCCACACAAAAGATCCACACAAGTCTAAAAATATAATACAAACATGATCGCGGAATCAAAATAACATCTGAAACCACGAATCGGATATCAAAAAACATAAAAATCACAATGTACTTCAAGAACTCCTAAAAACATAACCACATGTCTGATTCCTATCACACCAACTCGGAAAGACACAAAATTTTGCAGGCAAGTCATAATGAAAATAATGGACATAATACTAAGTCTCTAAACCAAAATTGGAAACCGATAGAAATAAATTCAAACTATGGTCAAACTTAAGGAATTATTAAACCTTTAAATTGTCAACTTTTGGTAAAACAAACCAAATCAACCTAGGGATCTCCGAATTCAATTTCAGGCATATGCCTAAGTCCAAAATCACAATACGATCCTATCGGATCCATCAAAACAATGTTTCGAGGTTATTTTAACAAAAGTTAAACATCGGCCAATAATTCCAACTTATGCTTCTTCAATGAAAATATTCTTCCAAATCTATCCTGAAACACTCGAAAATCTAAACGGGACAGGCACGCAAGTCATAATACACAATATGGATCCACTAAAGATCTCAAACCACTAAAAGGACCGCTAAAGCTCAAAAGGATCGGTCGGGTCGTTACATATATGCTAATGCTAATTATGCATGTTTTCTTCTGGATAAAAAAAATATTTCAAGTATGGAACATTTTCTTGGCTCATGTCTTGCATCATGAACCATCAGAAAGAAAAATTATGTGGCCTTATCTACTGTTGAAGCTAAGTATATAGTTTTTGCCTCATGTTGTACTTAATTGTGTGGATTAAGCAATAATTAGTGGACTTTGAAATTGATGTAGATTGTATCCCTATCTTTTATGACAGCACAAGTGCAATCAATATGACTAAGAGCTCGGTTCATCACAAAAGAACTAAGCATATATATGTTAGGCATCATTTCGTAAGGGATAATTTTAGAAGGTTTTGATCTCTGTGGAATTTTATAGTACTAATAGGTAAATTGCTTACATCTTCACAAAGTACTAAGTAAAGATCATTTTAAAAGAAACAAGCTACAATTATGGATGATTAAGATCACCTAAATGAAACAGGTTCTACCTCAATGATTGGCTAGAAGCTTTGTGGATTTTGTAAATAATTATATTAGATATTGTTCAGCCTCATAAATTTATTAGTATACTCTTATGCCATGTTTTAAATTGTCTCACTGATGTCTAATTATATTATCTTTATTTTTTCAGAAACTTTAATCTTACACGAAAGAATTTTCAGTGTAGAACATGGTTCATCAATCTTATAAGGTATGTATTCTACACCTCAAACTCTTTTAAACTAAAAAGTTACAAACGAACCAGTTCCCACTAACCCAATCCCCATGCGCCACAATTGCTATATTTTTTGGAAAGGGTCCAACATCTCTTCAAACTGACACTCCCAATGAGAAAAGACTTCTAAACTGAAAAGGTTGTCTTTAGATACTCAAACTCTTTCCTCCTCAAATTGGTTCGACCTTACACTCTTTTTCTCTCAAAAAGGTTCAAAAGATCAAGATCCCAAAACTCTCAAGTTCTTGAACTGATCGAATGGCCAACAATCCTGAAAATCCCCCCCCCCCCCCACCCCAAACCCATCTTCTTCGATGGAAGATCAATCACCTCCACCTTCACCCATCCATTTAGCTGTGCCATTACCCTGGAAACACCATATCAAAATTGTTGCTTGCAAGACGGTAGCACGTAAAGAAACTAAATGCGCAACTTCAATCCAATCAAGCAGAAGAACCCCAAAATTGCGATGATTCTTTCCAGGTTGTGACTGAGGGGGAAGAACAAGTTTCTTCAAAAACTAAAAAGGTAAATTTTGAGTTTTCCTAATTTACTATTAAGCTTTTCGTAGGGAAAAATTTGAAACTCATTTTGTGTTGGTTGGGTATATGGATGGTGTTCAAACAGGGGATGTTAGTGCTGGTGATATTGACGGTAAAAAAAAAAGAGAAAAGAAAAAGAGAGTAAGGGTGTTGAGGATGATGTAAAGGAAGGGAAGAGAAACACGTGGTTGGATCTGATTTGTTCACTAGTTACGGGTTAGGTGAGAAAATTGGTGCAATGGTGTAATGACCCGACCGGTCATTTTTTGTTATTGGACCCCGTTCCCCTAAATGAAACTTCCCTTAGTGGCTTATTGTGATTTATAACTTGTGGGGGCGGGTGATCCGGGATTAGGAAGTGTTTAGAGTGCTATAGGAACACTTGGTTCCTTAAGGTTAGCCTTTAAGGCCAAGTTTGACTTCGGTCAACATTTTGGGTAAACGACCTCGGAATCAAGTTTTGACGATTCTGGTAGCTTCGTATGATGATTTCGGACCTGGTCGTATGTTCGGATGGGTTTTTGATGACCCGGGAGCGTTGCAGCACCCAATATTGAAATAAGAAGTTCCTTAAGTTCCTATTGTGGTTTGGGACGTATTTTTGTGTTATCCAGGTCTGAAAAGAATTTCGAGACCGGGAATAGTTTCGTTATGTCATTTATGACTTGCCTGCAAAATTTGGTGTCATTCCGAGTAGTATAGGTCGGTTCGGCGCGTTGTTAGCGAAGTCAAGAAAACTTAAAGTTCCTAAGTTTGGTTCTAGGGGTTTTGAGGTGTGATTTTGAGTTTTAGCATTGTTTTGGGTGTTCCGAAGGCTCGAGCAAGTACGTGTTATGATTTGGGACTTGTTGGTATATTTGGACGGAGGCTCGGGTGGACCTAGGTTCCTCCTGGACACCACATGCGGCCAAAAGCCAGCTGAAATAGGTGTTGGTGCACCTGTTCTGGTGTTGGCCGCAGGTGCGGTTGCCCAGTCGTAGGTGCAAGACCGCTGCTGCGGTCCCAGCCTCGTAGGTACGACCCCCAGCGGGCAGGCCATTTCTCACAGGTGCGGACAAAGTTCCGCAAGAGTGGAGCCGCAGGTGCGGTCTCCACTCCGCAGGTGCGGGCCCAGGCTTCCTCGTCCATTTCCGCAGGTGCGAGACCGCAGGTGCGGTCCTCGATCCGCAGGTGCGGAAACACTGTCAGGCTGTGTGTTTCTTAAATACGGGATTCTTCATTGTTTTCTTCACTCATTCCTCCATTAAACACTTTGAGATCTTAGGAAAAGGATTCCACGACCCAACCCCTAAAGGTAAGAAAATTTCATCTCAAGACTTGTTAATGCATGAATTCCTAGTTGAATTTAATCACCTAATTAGTGATAAATCAAGAGTTGGGTAGTAAGCTAGGGCTTTCGATAATTTGAGCATTTGCCCGTGAATTAGCTATGAAATCAAGTAAAAATCGTATATTAATGATCCTTAGGCTATGAGTGAGTGTTTCCTTCGAAAAATTTTGAAGTCCGAGCATGCGGGCCCGGGGTTGGATTTTAGGATTTCTTCAAGAATGGCGAATTTGACTTAGTAGTAGGAGGATTTNTGCATTTTTGGTCCGGGGAGAAGATTCGTCACGAGGTGAGTCTCCTTTCTAACCTTGTAAAAGGGAATTGTCCCCATAGGTGATAATAAATAATTGCATGTCCTTATTTCTGGGGGCTACGCACGCACGACGTGATGAGAGTCTGTGCGTATCTACTACTATGTTATGTTCGGTAGTTCTAGGACTCACGAGCATGCTTATATGTGCCTTACATGTATTCCTAAACATATTTTAAGTTGCTTATTATCCTTGATTCGGCATGAAAACTTTAGGAAGTTGTGTTCCACGATAGGTTGTTTAGGTTCTTGCCTTAGAGAATTATCTCTGTTAATTCCTTAAAAATTGATAATTTTATGTATATATGCGGCACTGCGTCACATGTATGATTCGTGAGCAGAATAGCCCTACTATTATGTCAACCACGTCGCATGTTCGATTCTCGAGCGGGGTAATAGATGCATCTATGGTTCGAGCCGTTTGACCCTCAGTAGTGCACATTTATTTTCTCGATGTTTCGGCTGTACGCTTCCGGCCTATTATGTGTTGTATGATTTACTGGGAATTTGTTGTAATTGTATAAACTAGTTCATGTTAATAAGGGAATTTAGTACATTATGTGCTAGTGAAATTTGACATGCACAGGTAAATACAACTATACTTGATAATTTATATCTTTGTAATTTCTACGGCTGTTATGCCTGCCTAGTTCCTATTAAATCATGTTATTTAGAAATTTTGACCCTAGTAAGTATCACGTCTACCTCTCGTCACTACCCATTCGAGGTTAGGCGGGATACTCAGTTGTTACATATTTGTGTATGTACTCATGCTGCACTTCTGTACTTAATTGTACAGGTTCTGAGGCTGGTGCATTTGGTTATCAGACCGGAGCTTGATTTTGATCTTAGTTGGACCCGACTTCACGGTGAGCTGCTTCTCCTGACGATCCTCAGCAGCACCATGGAGTTTTCTTTTTCTTATTTCCCGTCTATTTCTTTCAGACAGTGTGATTGTATATTATGTTTTGTATATAATGTTAGTATGCCCGTAGGACTTGTGACACTAGTTCCTGGCACACACATAGTAGACTCTATATTTTGGGATTGTATATATTGGTTCATGATCCTTGTGGCTGTATTTACTTAAGTTGGTTAACTTATCCTGTTTTACTTAAATGATCTAAGCTTAAAATTTGGTAAGTGCGGGGTTGATAAGTCAAATAAGTATAATCTCACTAGTAAATAATTGTTGGCTTGCCTGACTCCGGTGTTGGGCGCCATCACGACCTGTGTTGGGAATTTGGGTCATGACAAATGGTGGTATAGAGTGAAGAAATGAGTAAAAATGAGGGAATAGAGGTACAAGATGTAGGTGGTTGTTGACCCAAGTCACTGCATAGTTTTGAAGATTGACAAGTGACTGACCAGTTGAACCAGGTCCATAAGAGCACACATACTTGACCTGACGAATTGGCACACAAACCTTATATGCATAGGAGATGAATGCGATTTTGAAGTATCAATGAACAAGGAGAGTATCTTCAAATGTGAAAAGGTTGCAAATTGATGAAAGAATAGAAGTTGAATTCAGCAAGGACAGAAACGAAGGAAGGAAGTTGAGTTTGATAAGAACTTGTTCTCCCAGGTAGAGTTGGACCAGAACTCAACTAACTTTATAAATATTGAAGTATTCTTGCTTGAAAAAAAGAACGCACAAGTGCAGAAGTGAATCAAGAGCTGAAAGTAAAATCCCTAGATATTTTGTAAGAAGAATTATTGTGCGACACAAAGGCTACAGACCATCTAGAAGAACCAGTTCCATCTGTTTATCATTGAGTCTAGTTGGTTGTAGTAGGTGTTTTAATATTGTATCTTTTCAGCTTTCATAGAAGCAATTGTAATAGGTACTCATTGTTCAATCACCTGCAAGGCCACCACTCTTCAATTGCTAGTATTACTCTTGGTGGAAAAACAGGATGAAGGACCACCTGATTGGAGAAGACTATGAACTCTGGGACATAGTCATTGATGGTCCTCTAGCTACCATGATGAAGAATGCTGAAGGTATATATGTACCAAAGACTAGAGTTGATTGCACTGCTGAGGATCTGAAGAAATGGGAGAAGAATGCAAAGGCCAAAAAGTGGCTAGTGTGTGGACTAGGTGCAGACGAGTACAGCAGAATCCAAAGTTGCACCACTACCAAAGAGATATGGGATACCTTGCAAATAGCCCATGAAGGAACACCTCAGGTAAAAAGGTCAAGAGGCACTCTACTATACTCTCAGTATGAAAACTTCACTATGAAAGAAGGAGAGACTATCCAATAGATGTACACANCAATGAAGATGGATGGTCCAAATAAGGAGAGTATTATAGCACTAAGAATCATTGAGGGAGCAGATCTGGAGGATGATGAGATGGCCATGATAACCAAAGAATTCAGAAACTTTCTCATGAGGAAGAAGGGAATCTCTAGAGGAGGACACTACAACAAAGCAAAACCTCCAGAAAGGCCAACCAACGAGGGGTGCTATAAATGTGTTAAGACTGACCATCTCATCAAAAACTATTCTCAGTAGGAAGTAGAAAGGAAAAAGGAGAGATATGAAAGAAGGAACAGGAAGAAGGAACAGGTCCAACCCAATAAAACCACAACAAAGGCTATGGTTGTTGCTTGGGGGGGAATGCTCAGATAAGGAATCATAAGATGGGGAGACTGAAGATCAGGCGCTCATGGAAATTGGAGAATCTGATGAGGAATCACATGAAGAACCAGAGGTAAGTATCTCCCATCTTAAAAACAAAGTAAAGTTCCTATCTAAGGAAAAACTCTCTGAGTTGCTACTTGATTTCATAGATGATTCTGAGGAAACAACCAAAGAGAAGGATCAACTATCTAAAGAATGTGCAATGCTAAAAGCAAAGTGCATGAACCTGGAAATCAGAGTCAGTGAATCTGAAAAAAAAAACACTGACTTGTTGAACCAGGTTCATCCGCTTGAAACTGAGATTCTAGAACTAAAATCTGAAAACGTAAAGCTAAAGCTAGGATCCAGTAAAAAGGTTGTTGATTATTCTCATATCATGTTAGAATAAAACGTGGGAAAACTAAAAGATAAGATGTATGCCAAGGATGAACATATAATAACTCTTAATGAAGAACTTGGAAAAGTCAAACATGAATTAGATCAAACTTGTAAATGGAATAAATCCTCTGATGCCTTGATATGGCTTCAAGAGAATCATAGTAGCAACAGGAGAATGATTGGTTTTGGAAGTCAATTTACCAAGTGGGATCCCAAAAACAAGTATCTCACTCTCCCTGAGAATAAAATCTGCACCCATTGTGGTAAGACTGGGCACTACAAATATGAGTGCACTGCAAAAGAGTAGGCCAGACGAAAAAATGAGAGGTTTGCAAAAAAGGAAAAACTGGCTACCAAATTGGTCCAGAAAAAATTTGATTCATCCATTCTATCATAGAAAAGGACCCAAACTGGTTTGGGTTCTTAAAACTAACCCCTGATTCTTTTGTAGGTTCAAGTGAAAGGAGGCATCCATATTTGGTATTTGGATAGTGGCTGCTCAAAGCATATGACTGGGAACATGAAACAATTCCTTTCACTTGAAAGTCTAAAAGGAGGAAATGTCTCCTTTGGAAACAGAAAGAAAGGTGAGATTATTGGGGTTGGTAAGGTAGGTAAAGATGACACACGATCCATTGAACATGTGTATCTAATATATGGCTTGAAATATAGCCTGATCAGTGTATCACAACTGTGTGACAGAGGTAACCTGGTTTCTTTTACTTCCACTAAATATTTTGTGATTAACTTGCTTACTGACAAGATTGTTGGGCAGGGAAAAATACTAAATAAACGACTTGCCTAAGTGTGTTGGACAGTGATCCCCTCCTGTGGCACAAACGACTTGGTCATGCGAGTCTGACTCAGCTTAACAAACTAGTCTGTAAGGACTTAGTGGTAGGACTTCCTAACATTAAGTTCAAGGAGGACAAAGTTTCTGAGGCATGTGCCAGGGGGAAGCAGGTAAGGTCATCTTTCAAAAGTAAGAAAATGGCCAGTACCACCAGGACGTTGGAACTGGTTCATATGGATCTATGTTGTCCTATGAGAACTCTGAGTAGAGGTGGTAAGAGATATGTGATGGTTGTAGTTGATGATTTATTCAAGATTCACTTGGACCTTATTCCTGGCATCTAAGGATGAAGCATTTGATATGTTCACCTTATTTCTCAAGAAAACTCAAAATCAATTAGGACATCAACTATCATCAATAAGATCTGACCATGGTACTGAATTTGAGAATGCTAAGTTTGGTGAGTTCTTTGATGAACATGGTGTCAATCATAACTTTTCTGCTCCTAGAACCCCACAGCAAAATGGGGTTGTTGAAAGGAAAAATAGAACTCTTGAAGACATGGCAAGAACCATGCTTCTATCTAGCAAACTACCTCACAACTTCTGGGCTAAGCAATGAACACTGTTTGTTACATAATCAATAGATGCATGACCAGACCTCTGGTAGAGAAAACTTCCAATGAACTACTTAAAGGGAAAAAGCCCAACATATCCCATTTTAGGGATTTTGGATGCAAGTGTTTTGTGCATAATAATGGCAAAGATTCCCTATGAAAATTTGACCCCAGAAGTGATGAGGGAGTATTCTTGGGATATTCATCACATAGCAAAGCTTATGTGTACATGGTATCTTTTGATGAAACTAACACTCTTGCTGAGAGACCAGAACCAGAAGATGAGGAGCTTGGACTGGTGAGAAGAAGTGATCACATTGAAGAAAACATGGAAGGTGGAACAGGTGATGGACCAGGTTCAACTACCCGAAGCAACATGGCAGGGGGAATTCAACATATGCAAGGTGGCCCTGATCCTGCTCCACAGCAACAAGACACCATGGAATTGTCTAGGAATGAACACTTGGTACTCAAACAACACAGATATCAGAGTTCTCACCCTCTTGAGAACATCATAACAGATTTGGCATCCGGAATCAAAACAAGATCATCCTTGAAAAATTTGTGTGTGTTTGATGCCTTTCTATCCATGATCGAACCAAAGAACATTGGGGAAGCCCTACAAGATGCTGAGGGTAAATGCCATGCAAGAAAAGTTGAATCAGTTTGAAAGAAGTAAAGTATGGAACTTGGTACCCAGGCCACTAGACAGATCAGTGATTCGAACCAAGTGGGTCTTCATGAACAAGCTCGATGAGGATGGAACTGTTACAAGGAATAAGGCAAAACTAGTTGTTCAAGGGTATAGTCAAGAAGAAGGAATTGACTATGATGAGACCTTTGCCTCTGTGGCAAGACTTGAGGCAATCAAACTTCTTATAGCATTTTCTGCTCACATGGAATTCACTCTCCATCAGATGGATGTTAAGAGTGCTTTTCTCAATGGATATCTGAAGGAAGGTGTATTTGTCAAGCAGCCTCCAGGTTTTGAAAGCAAGGAGTCACTTGACCACGTATACAAACTCGACAAGGCCTATATGGTCTCAAACAAGCACCAAGACCATGGTATGAACGATTATCAAAATCCCTGCTAGAACATGGGTACAAACGAGGCAAAATTGACAGTACCTTGTTCTTAAGGGAAAAGGGTAAGGATCTCCTGTTTGTGCAAATATATGTGGATGATATTATATTTGGGGCAACTTCTGAAAAATTGAGCAAGGAATTTGCTATGCTAATGGGAAGTGAGTTTGAGATGAGTATGATGGGTGAGCTAAACTTTTTCTTAGGCTTGCAAATTAAGCAAAACCAAAATGGAACAATGATCCACCAACAAAAGTATGTGAAAGAATTGCTCAAGAAGTTTAGAATGGAAAACTCAAAGGAAATAGACACTCCCATAGCCATAGCTACAAAATTGGATGTGGATTAACCTGGTTCATCTGTTGATCAGAAGCTATACAGAGGGATGATTGGGTCTCTATTATATCTCACTGCCAGTAGATCTGATATTGTGCTCGGCGTGGGACTGTGTGCTAGGTTTCAGGAAAATCCAAAGGAGTCCCACCTCACTGCAGTGAAGAGAATTTTGAGATATTTGAAAGGCACCACTGATTTGTGCCTTTGGTATCCAAAAGGTAGTAATTTCGACCTTGTAGGATATGCTGATGCTGATTATGCAGGTTTCCTGGTTGACAGGATAAGTACTTCAGGTATGGCTCACTTTCTGGGCTCATGCCTTGTGTCTTGGGCTACCAAGAAACAAAATTCAGTAGCCTTGTCTACTGCTAAGGCTGAATATGCGGCTGCAGCCTCCTGCTGTGCTCAGTTGCTATGGATCAAGAAACAACTCATGGACTTTGGTATAGATGTGGGATGCATTCCTATTTTCTTTGATAACACTAGTGCCATTAGTATGATGAAGAACCCGTTTCATCATAAGAGAACTAAGCACATAGATGTTAGGCACCACTTCCTGAGGGATAACTATGAAAAAGGAATGATCTCAATTGAATTTTGTGATACTGATAAAAAAATTGCAGATATCTTTACTAAATCACTGAGTAGGGAGCATTTTGAGAGAAAGAGGCTTGAATTACGGATGATTAAAATCACCTGATTGAAAAAAAATATTTGAAAAAAGATGAAATTTTTTTTTGGCTAGAAACACTAACATAGATAATCAACCAGTCTAATCATTGCTCAGCATCATGACTTTAATGTCATACTCTCTTGCCATGTACTAATATGATTCTCTAGTTGCTAATGATGTTTTTCTATCTTTGTAAATTGAGGCAAATTAAGGACTTTAACATGATGAACTTGGTTCATCTGACTGACAAGGTACGTGCTCATCTCCATACAATTATTGAACTAATTACAGTCAAACATGAGCAGGATTCTATCTATATTTGGTTCATTTCAAATTCTTTGTACTAGTCCCTAAATGAACCCGTTCCAAGAAGTCGTATCAGTACTCAATTAGCCTAGAAGTAGGGAACTCTTAACCGTAAAATCAATGACACTCCTACAACTATTAGACTTCCACTTGAATAAATTTTCTACCCGTTGTATAATTAATAGCCATATTTTATATAAGGGTTATAATTACTCTCATCTTCATAAAGTAACCGTCGAACCTAGATCATTAGTCTTCAAACCCAAAAACTTATCACTCTTTCTTTTCTTCCTAAACTTCACTCATAATCATGTCTTCACCACCATCTACTTCATCTTCTTCATCACCAAATCGTGATTATGATGGAGGGAACTATGAATCAGATTCAAATTCTCCATCGGTATACATTTCTCAATCTTCAGAAAAAACCTCAACTCCTGAAAACCCTCCTATTCCTGAAAACCCTCATGTTCTAGAACCCACATGTAACCTTAACCCAGCCCCTCCTGGTCATCGTGTAAAGGTTCTTGCTAGGAAATCAGTGGCTTCTAGGTCACGTACAAAATTCTTGGAGGCAATTCTACAGGATGAAAAGGGTAAGAATTCTTAATCATCAAGTGAATCTTTTAAATCAGCCAACGAGGATGAAATACCTGGTTCATCAAATTCTGAACAAGGTAATGTTGAGGCAATTTCTGAGTCTGCTAATGCTGAGAACAGGTGTTGGGTCGGTAGTGGATGTTAAAGTGCCTAGTAGGCAAAGAAAATCAGAAAAAGGTAAAGTTCTTGAGGGAAAGGGATTTGGGGATGATGGTACTACATTGACTATTTATGGTCTCATTCCTGAGAAGGTTGGAGAAGATGTCATAGAGATAGGGGGAAGTGTAGTCGAGGAAGCTCCAGGTCTAGAAATCTTAAAGAAAGGAGTAGATGAACCTGGTTCATCTAAGGACGAGACACTAGCTGAAAGTCTAAGGAAACTGGGGGAGTCCTATAACCCCAAGAAAAGGAGGACTCAGAAGACCAAGAAGGCTTCTAACCCAGTTCCTTCCAAGAAGAGGAAAACATCTGTAGTTTCTTATGCTCATGTTCCTAAGGTGCGTGCTACACGTAGTGCTATGAGAGAGGAAGAAGAACTGTTTGAGAAGGCTCTGCTTGAGAGCAAGAAAAAGAGAGTTGCAAAGGGAAAGGCTAAAGTGGGAGAGCCTATGGAGGCTGTTGTTGTTGAAGAGGGTACGATGGACCTGGTCCATCATGAGGAGCAGACTGCTCCTGTTGTGCTTGAGGAACCAAAATCAAAAAAGGCTAAGGCTTCTTCAAAGAAGTCAGCTAAAGTGTCTGCCACACCTACAAGAACCGTTAAAAGAACCAGGTCCAAGGCAAGAAAAGTGAAGTTTGTTGGGAAAGATGATGATAGAGATTGGAGTGGAGAAGATGAGGGGGAAGTTGGTGAGGTGACTAGTGACAGAATCACCTTGTTTGGTAAACGAACAATTCTGAAGGGAAAGCTGGTGAAGGATCCCGAGGAACCTGGGATGAGATACCTGCTGGACACACTGGATGTTCAGGGGTGGAAGAACATGGTTCTTCACATTTAAGGAAGATTGGTTAGAGATGAACTGGTGGAGTTCATGGGTAATGCAGTGGTTAAGGACGGCACGGTCACTACCATAGTCAAAGGGATTCAAGTTTCCTTTGATGCTAAAGAACTGGGAGAAATTCTGCAAATTCCTGTTGAGGGCTACGAGCATTACACTAAGCAAAGATGGCCTAGTTTGGATGGGATCGCCTCAGCAATCAATATTACCAGATTCTACAGTGACAATGAAAGGGAAATTGAACCCAGGCCAGTCTACAAAAGTGAAATGAAGCCAGAACACAAGTTGCTCTTCTAGTTTCTCATCAAGTTCTTGCTGCCAAGACAAGAAAGAAGGCACATAGCCAACTATATGGATCTGACCTTGATGGAATGTTTGTTTAGGGTTAAGCAGGTAAATTGGCCCGCCTTCATTATCCAACTCTTGGATAGAGTTGTGAATGGAACAAAAGCACATGCGATTCTATATGGCTTTATTCTGACTGTTGTGCTTGCTCATTTTGATGTTCCTATGAAAAAGGCTGAGATGGCTACTGCTAAGGACTATTTTGGGAAGGATACTTTGCTGACTTCCGATTATACTATCAATGTTCTTGCAGATGAACCTGGTTCATCTAAGAAGCACCCTGTCAACAACAAAGTTAGAACTCTGGTGTAGGAAAGTGAGATCAAGGATATGGAAATCATTCGTATGAATTCTCGTTTGATTGAGGTTGAAGCTGAGCGGGATGCTCTCCGGGCTGAATTAGCAAAAGAGAAGGAAAATAATGAGGGTTTCCTTAATCAGATGCCTTCTCTTCTACAAACCAAGACCATAACCTCCTCTGCACTTTCCCATCCTTAGGCTGTCCAGAGCTTCCAAAACCCCTCTTTAGACCAGTTGTTCTGTTTCTTTTGGTTTTATTCTGTTTTGCTCAATGTTAGGGCTGTTTTTGTTTTGTTTGTATGGTGTTTGATGTACGTTCCTAATCAATGAATATTTGTTGTTTTGTTATTGACTTGTCTCAATTTCTTATAAAGCTTACATTTATTGGTTTCTTATGATGATTAATCATGTTTGCACCTGCAGTAGCCTCAATCGCAATGAGTAATTGTTAACAACACTGGTGAGTTTATCATTTTGCAAACTTTTCGATGATGCCAAAAGGCGGAAGAAAAATGTGCTTTCATATTTCAAGTTTTATAACCTAATGAACCTAGTTTCCTTATGATAAATGCTTAAAAAACATTCAAAGTGTTTGAGTTGTATACAGGGAGAAGCACAGAGTTTGTCATCATCAAAAAGGGGGAATTTGTTGACCCAAGTCACTGCATAATTTTGAAGATTGACAAATGACTGACCAGTTGAACCAGGTCCATCAGAGTACACATACTTGACCTGACGAGTTAGAACACAAACCTTATATGCATAGGAGATGAATGCGATGTGAAGTATAAATGAACAAGGAGAGTATCTTCTAATGTGAAAAGGTTGCAAATTGATGAAAGAATAGAAGTTGAATTTAGCAAGGACAGAAACGAAGGAAGGAAGTTGAGTTTGATAAGAAATTGTTCTCCCAGGTAGAGTCAGACCAGAACTCAACTGACTTTATAAATAGTTGAAGTATTCTTGCTTGAAAAAAGAACGCACAAGTGCAGAAGTGAATCAAGAGCTGAAAGAAAAATTCCCAGATATTTTGCAAGCAGAATTATTGTGCGACACAAAGGCTACAGACCAGCTAGAAGAACCAGTTCCATCTGTTTATCATTGAGTCTGGTTGGTTGTAGTAGGAGTTTTAATATTGTATCTTTTCAGCTTTCATAGAAGCAATTGTAATAGGTACGCGTTGTTCAAGTTAGAGTTAACTTGAAGCTTGTAGAAATTAACTAGGGGCTAGTTACTACAAAGGGATTAGAGTTAGTCCTAGGATTACAAAAGAGTTTAGTTTGTAAGTCCGTTTGGCTCAGAGTTTTAGTGAAGAGTTTGAGCAAATCCTACTGAGGAGTAGGTCATGGTTATTTCACCTTTTGAGCCAGGTGTTTTCCACATAAAAATATCTGTGTTTTTACTTTAGTGCTTTTATTATTACGCAATAGTAGTAGTTGGAACACCAAGAAGAACCAGGTTCTTCTAGAGAGACAGCACTCGAAAATTGGGTACCATACAATTTAATCTATCTTCTTGTGTGGTATTGACGTTTAAAACATCAGTGGTGGTTCTGGATACACAAGTGCAGTAGATGGGTTGGTTAGATTGAGGAAATGATTCCACGAACCTGTTTTCTAGAAAAGAGCCCCTCCATGATCTGTTGCAGAAGGTGTCTGATAGTTACAATCCCAAAAAGAAGAAGAGTGCTAGTGGAAAACCCCTAGAAAGGTTATGGTCAGCAAGAAGAGAAAGTTGCCTTTTCTATCCCTATTTCAACTCCTTTTACAAAACGAAGAATTACAAAGAGACAGAAGAAGTAGAGTGAGGCCAGTTTGAATAAGGTCTTAGCTGAATGTGGCAAGAATGCAGTTGCAAAAGGAAAGAAGAAAGTTAGAGCCAAGTGAAGTGGTCTAGATTGAGGAGATAGACATCTCAAGATCCTTTACAATGACTTTGCTCCCTCTGGTCTATCCATGATCCTTTCACTAATGTTGATACTACAATTGAGGCTCTACTTGAAGATGAGGGAAGATGTAGAGTAGCGGTACCAGGTTGATCTGAACCCAAAACTTTTAACGCATAGCATAAATTTATGCGTAAAAGTTCTTTAAAATTACAACACATTGTAGATCTGAAGTCATAAGTTTAAAAATATAATGTTTTATATAATATTTCTCCATGTGATAGAGAGTTTAAAAATATAATGGATTCAATGGTTAAGAGTCTTAAAAGTTGAATCTATAAGACTTAAGTCCTAGATCCGCGCTGCTTAAAGATTCCATAACTATCCTATAAAGATGGTGAGTAACAAAACGTGATAAGGTTTGTAAGAAAAGGACCAAAAGTTCTTGATCATAAAGCATGAATCATCCATTCATAAGAAGATAATGTGATCTATTTCTTTTATTAATAAAAAATATACTAGAACGTGGGTCTATTAAATGGCGACACGTAAAAGTAGAACTGGAGAAAAGTGAAGAATGACATGTAAAGATAATATGTGAAACACCCCTGGGAAAGAACATATTTGTATCGTGCAGCCTCGAAACTGATCATCATAAAATAGCTCGGATCAGGTGCGGGAGAATAGCTCATAATTATAAATGAGGAAGGAATCAATTAATCCCGGATTATATAGGATTTACCGTCATTACGCCATCATTTACAAATCAATTATGTAACGTACAATAAATGAAATTAATGGTTGTAATGGTTAGAACAAGGCAGTCAATTATGAGATTGACTCAACAAGCACGAGATTGACTCAACAAGCACGGGATTAACTCAACAAGCACGAGATTGACTCATTAGCTATGGAATTCCATCATTTACAAAACTATTACTAGTCTTCCAAAAGTAACGGACAGATTGAGTAAATGCTCATAATGGACCCATAATTGAAGGAGAATGGTTACTTAGATATAACCTTATAAATAGACACATGTTTATCACAATCATGGGAATCTAATTTTCTTCTCTAAAACTCTATACATTGTAATCATAGCATCTTGCCCCCAAGTTAGCCATAGTTAGGTCCTTCAAGCTTTGTTTTACTCATCATCCTATCGAGGATCATTCAATAAGATTTATTTCTTCTCTACTTTATTTTTATGTCATCTGCGATTCAATTTATTTTTTACTTCTCTATCACATTGTATTAACGAAAAATTTATATCTTTCGGATCGAATCGATTGCTTGTGGCCAGTCAAATAAAATTTATTATTTTGACCTTCAAAATCATTTTTTGGTTAAACGGGTTGGTTTCGTTACTAGGAACTAAAGAAAATTTTCTATTCATCTAAAGATACTAACATTTTTTGTTAATATTCGCATGTTTTCAGTTTAAACCTTCATCATGGCCAAAATGTGTCAATCAACACAGTTGAGGACAACCAAGTTGGAGATGGCTTTATCATGAAAAATAAAAAGGGAATAATAGCCATGATAATGCTAAGTAAGCAACAAGCAGATAAAAATGGAGAAGTACATCGGTATATTGGTACCGCAACTATTAGTACCGGAATTAATTAAAACAAATATGCGCCAAATAGTACCGAAATATGAGGTTCAGATACGTCGGGTAATTTTAATTTGCAAACTTTAGTTCTAACTTTACACAAACAGATCAAGGTACAAATCGAGCGGATAGAACACCTCCGGGAATATCCAACTATCTCACGAGAATGATATGCATGACCGTTACAGCATCGAGCTTCAAATAGAGGAAGGCACGAAGGTTCAATCGAAAGTTAAAAATGGGTTCGAAAACCAAACATGGGTGGTTCTGGGCTAATCCGAATCTAAATGCAGAAATCAAAAAAACAGGTTCGAGCAAAGAGATACGAGATTTTCTTCATGGGTTGAAAAAGATCTGGACCTTCCCGAATAGGTAAGGAATCCTTGCTAAATTACAAAATTCCATAGGAGAAGAATGAAGGTTAGGAAAAGCATGGTAAAACACCTACGAATTTCTTACAAATTCACCGCGCCTGACAACTGGAAAAGAAAAGATAGGTGCGGGATGGATAATTAATGATTACGAGGAAGAAGGTTCATTAATAGCCATGGACAATTAGACAAAAACATTTACTGAACCAAAAGAATCAGAGTCATGAGGTCAAATGCTGAAGAACTAAAAACTATCATTGACTTCCCAAATAGGAAGGTTTACATTGGTCGAGACTCTACACCGAATTTAAAGGTAAGTTGATTAAAGTTTTACATGTTAACGCAAATTGCTTTGCTTTCCCTCTTTCTAACATAATAGGTACTCCACCGGAGTTAATGGTTTATATGCTCAATATTGACCACGTGGTATAATCTGGTCAAGCAAAAGAAGAAACTGGAGTCAAATAATAAAACATAAAGTTACAAAACTTCGAAAGATCAGTTTAGTCCGAAAATTCGAATCATTTGGACTCACTAGCTAACATCAACCCATCATTACTTTCAAAATTTCGAGGAGAAATATGATTGCTGGTATACCAAATTGTGTCAGGTGTCTCGGTAAATGCAATCTTAATTCAAGAAGATAAAGGTACACATTCTCCTATCTATTATAGAATGCTCTTAGACACGAAAACAACATATCTTCATTTTGAAAAGTTGGCATTAATTGCAGCTGCCTTAAATCTAAGGCTTTATTTCAATGTCATTCAATTCCTGTAATCACTATATTTTCATTTCGTATTATTTTGCATAAACATGAACTGTCAGGAAGGCTAGACAAATGAGTCGTCGAACTTAAGGAATATTTTATTATTTATCAGCCACGTACGACTATAAATCACAAGTTTAGAAGATTTCATAATTAATCTTAGCTTGAACATATTACCTGAAGCTGAAAAGAAATTTCTGGGATAATTCTCGGGATATGGACCTTCCACAAAATTAGGTCCACAAGTATTAAAAGTCCCGGATTAGGGACAATGCTTAATGCCTATCGGGGAAAGTAGTTAGATAATTCACAAAAGTTATTTTATTACTAACAACAAATATGAGAATTAAGCATATGCAACAGGGCTGGAGTTAGCTAGGGGACTCAGAACAAAAATATTTATTTAACGATTGATCAAATCTAAGAAAACTATGCATCCAAGAAAATCGAGTCGGATGTGCTAGTCTCAAATCTACTGCTAATATCACTGACTCCAGAAGAAACTCTGGGCTCTTATTGAGAAATATCATTTCCGGGTCAAACATTCACGGGATCGGGTCATTATTTATTTGGGCGATCCCCGATCTATTATCAATTAGAATGAAGATGAGGTAAGCGTGACTAGTTTAATTTGGAATTGGCATAATAAATTCATTGACTACTTGCAGAATGAAACTTTCACAAAGACAAACACGCATTTCGACAACTCTGAATGTTTCTTATCTCGTACTGCCTTATTGAAGGAGAATTATATTTGAGAATATTCAAGGGTTCAAAAGCTAAATGGCACAAGGACCCAAAAAACATAATATATGATGCAAGAAATTCATAAGTAAATAAGTAAAAACTACTCTGGTAATAAGGCTTTAAATAGAAAACTCATCGAAGCTTGTATGAATTGCTCAAATCAAGATATGGCATGATCCTCGACAATATTTTGGAACCTCCGTAGTTCCCGGCTAGAGTAAAAAGTATTTGATAAAAAGAGCTTTGGTACCACCCCTATGTTGGAATTGGACCATTTGAAAGTCCATTAACATCGAAACTAGCTATCCTATCAAGGACTATTAGTACTCGGATAAATTCCCTAAAGTACCAAATGATGCCTAGACAAACATGATTACAATAATTAAATTTGCAGTACTTATATCTTTCTTAAATTAGAGAACTCTCTACATTACCCCCTATGATAATGAAAATATAATCTAGCTTGGAGACGAAACTAAGTAAGTTGGGAATTGGTTCGGGGATTAGTCCGACTATCCTCGGAAAGTTATTTTTTCCCCTTGTCAAAGCTTTTTTTGGAAGATGTGGAAAGACACTCTCCAGATTAGTACTCATAGTACTCATCTTCTAAAATCATCCAATCAAATGGATAATGGTCGGATGCTTTATTTCCCAATCATAAAGTTAATCGGATGTATCAAATTTTTGGACTTTATCAAAATCAGAAGTAAAAAAGTTCCCGTATTAACTCCTCGGACTCTAAGGATGTGAGGTTATAAAACTTTGAGGTAAAAGTAAAAACCCAAAAGTCAAAGCTCAAAGACTTAAAATTCCAGATGAACTCTAAAAATCAGAGATCAAGCTTTCTGTGGTAGTAGTACTATTTCATCACCAACCGATTATTGACAAAAGGAACATAAGCGGTGGTGTTGTCATCTGAATCTCTAAGTTCTGCACTCTTTTTTCCTTCGCCCAGTTTTTGTCCCTATCGGGTTTTTTCGGCAAGGTTTTTAATGAGGTAGAGGCAAGGGTAAAAAAGATAAAATCTTCCAATTCTCGGTCAAATCACAGTGAGTAACCGAAAAGTGGGGGGACTATTTGTATTAGTGAAAAATAGACTCTCTGTGTGGGTCTATTAAATGACGACACGTGTCAGCATAGTTTGGAGAAAAGTGAAGAATGACGTGTAAAGATGATATGTGAAACACCCACGGGACCGAACATACTCGTACCGTACCTATTAGCCTCGTAACTAATCATCATAAAATAGCTCGGATCAGGTGCGTGTCACGACCCCAATTCCCAACCCTTGGGATCATGATGGCGCCTAACACCACACTTGCTAGGCAAGCCAATGTTAGAACTTAATTAACCATTTTCTCTTAAAATTTACCTATACATAACAGAACAATTTTTAAAGATAAAATGAATCTAATATTTCCCAATAAGTAACTCATAAATAATAATAACCGAATAAAAAAGTCAAACCTCGAACTAAGTATATAACCATAAACCTACTCAGGTCTGGTGTCACAATTCACGAACTACTAAGAATACTACAAATAATGGGCTGAAAGAAGGTATCTCTGTTTTGAATGAAATAAAATAGTGTCTATATAAAGTAAAGGGAAGACTCTAGAATCTGCGGACGCTAGCAGATCTACCTCGTGTCTCTGTATCGATGACGTCAGCAACTACTATCTCCTAACTCTAGCCGGTACCTGGATCTGCACAAGAAGTGCAAAATGTAGTATCAGTACAACCGACCTCATGTACTGAGTAAGTGCCGAGCCTATCCTCGACGAAGTAGTGACAAGGCTACGGGGAGCATTAACAATATAACTTGTGAACAATATATAATAAAGCAAGAAGGAAATTCTAAACTAAATAAAAAAATAATCTGTAGCAATGAATAAAATAACCCGGCCACCTTTTCCAGGTCTCAGCTATAACCAATTATCACATAAAATTCAAAATTTCAAAATTCCACTTTGAAACAACCGTAAGTCCATAATATGACAATCAGTAAAGTAAAACAGTAAGTTTTCAAATCCTTGTGTTTAAAAATTAGTAAAACATAAATGTCCTCCCTTATTGCTCGTTGTTGTGGCGCGCAGCCCGCTCCCACCTGTCCACCCTTATTGCTCATCCCTATATATATCACCCTTATTTCTCCTGTTGCAGCGTGCAACCAGATCCCACCTGTCTACCCTTATCACTCCTTGTTGCGGCATGCAACCCGCTCCCATCAGACAATCACATCTCGTTATATATAAAAAAGGATTTTCAGAATTCAGGTCAAAGCCTTTCATAATATTTATGTCTCAATAATTGTAAACTGAATAAGTTTCACTTTAAATAAAAGTAAGAGCAGAATATGAAATAATGACAATAAAACAATGAGTGTTCCAGCCTTTAATTTATAAACAGTAAAACATGAATATTCTCCATTATCGCTCCTTGTTGCGGAGTGCAACCCGATCCCACCTGTCCACCCTTATTACTCCTCCCTGTATATATATATCACCCTTATTTCTCCTGTTGCGGCGTGTAACCCGATCCCACCTGTCCACCCTTATTACTCCTTGTTGCGGCGTGCAACCCGCCCCCACCAGACAAATCACATTTCATCTCATTATTTATAATAATGTTTCACAAATCAGATTCCAAACCTTTCATAATACTTAAATCTCAATTATCATAAACCCCCGTCTAAAATCTGACTTAACAGGTTGTGGGTCTCGCATTTGCGAACCCCTCCGAATTTGGGTAGACATCGCAAATGCGACAAATTTGTCGCATTTGCGACATATTGAAGTCTTGCATTTGCAAAATAAAATCTCGCATTTTCGAGATCTGAGGCTGGCTCAGGACTTCGCATTTGCGAAGTCTGATCTCTCAAATGCGAGATCAGAGGCCTGCCAACACCAGATTTTTGCTGTGCAATTTTCTCTAAGTCTAGACACTCCGTAGCCTACCCAAAACTCATCCGAGCCCTCGGGGCTCCAAACAAAACATGCACCCAAGTCTAAAAGCATCATACAGACTTGCTCGTGCGATCAAATCATCAAAGTAACATCAAAATTTAAAATTTTAATCTCAAAACTCAAGATTTTCTCAAGAACACTCAAATTCCTAACTTTTCAACCGGATGTCTGGATCAGGTCAAACCAACTCTGATTCTCATCAAACTTTACAGATAGGACATAAATATCATAACAAACTTGTTCCGAACTCCGGAACCAAAATACGGGCCTGATACCAACAATTTCACATATTTTTGCATTTCTTTGTTTCTTGTAATAATTAGCTGAACGATTTTCTTCAAAAAAAAATTTCTAAGGCTAGGGACCTCGGAATTCATTTCCGGGCATACACCCAAGTCCCATATTTTACTGCGGACCTCCCGGGATCGTCAGAACACATATCCGGGTGAGTTTACTCAAAATGTTGACCAAAGTCAACAAAAAAAGTTTAACTCTAGAAATTACTATTTCTCATATTTTTCACATAAAAGCTTTCCGGGTTTACGCCCGGAGTGCGCACGCAAATCGAGGTAAATAAAATTATGTTTTTTAAGGCTAATGATCCTAGAATGGAGTATTAATTTATAAGATGACCATTTGGGTCATCACAATCTCCACCTCTAAAACAAACATTCGTCCTCGAACGGACATAGAAAATTACCTGAACTGGAAAACAAGTGGAGATATCTACTCTGCATGTCCGACTTGGACTCCCATGTAGCTGCCTCGACGGGCTGACCTTTCCATTGCACTCGAACTGAAGGATAACTCTTTGACCTCAACTGACGAACCTGTCGGTCTAAAATGGCTACCGGCTCCTCCTCATAAGTCAAATCTCTGTCCAATTGGACAGAGCTGAAATCTAACACGTGGGACGGGTCACCATGATATTTCTGGAGCATAGATACATGAATAATGGATGAACTGAGGATAACCCTGGAGGCAACGCAAGTCTATAAGCTACCTCCCCCACTCTATCAAGAATCTCAAAAGGCCCGATATACCTAGGCCTCAACTTACCCTTCTTCCCAAATATCATGACACCCTTCATGGGTGATACCCTAAGTAATACTCTCTCTCCAACCATGAATGCCACATCACGAACCTTATGGTCGGCATAACTCTTTTGCATGACTGAGTTGCACAAAGTCGATCCTGTATAGCCTTGACCTTATCTAAGGCCTCCTAAACTAAGTCTGTACCCAATAACCGAGCCTCTCCCGCCTCAAACCACCCAATTGCTGATCTACACCGTCTACCATATAATGCCTCATAAGGAGGCATCTTAATGCTCGACTGATAACTATTATTGTAGGCAAACTCTGCTAACAACAAGAGTTGATCCTAAGAACCTCCAAAGTTAATAATACAAACGTCGAGCATATCCTCTAAGACCTGAATAGTACGCTCGGACTTTCCGTCCGTCTGAGGATGAAATGTCGTGCTCAATTCAACTCGTGTACCCAACTCTCGCTAAACTACCCTTCAAAAGTGCAAGGTAAACTGCGTACCTCGATCAGAAATAATAGACACGGGCACACCGTGAAGCCGAACAATCTCTCGAACATATATCTCTGCCAACCGCTCCGAAGTGTAAGTAATTGCCACTGGAATGAAATATGTTGATTTAGTAAACCTATCCAAAATAACCCAAATGGCGTCGAACTTCCTCTGAGCCCGTGGGAGTCCAACAACGAATTCCATAGTGATACGATGCCACTTTCACTAAGGAATTTCTATCTGCTGAAGTAAACCACCGGGTCTCTGATGCTCATATTTCACCTGTTGGCAATTTAAACAACGAACCACATAAGCAACAATATCCTTTTTCATCCTTCGCCACCACTAGTGTTTCCGCAGGTCCTGGTACATCTTAGCAGCACCCGGGTGAATAGAATACTTAGAACTGTGAGCTTCTTCAAGAATCAACTCACGAAGGCCATCAACGTTAGGCACACATATACGACCCTGCATCCTCAAAACACCATCATCTCCAACTGTAACCTTCTTGGCACCACCATGCCGAACTATATCCCTAAGGACCATCAAGTGCGGATCATCAGCCTGTCGATCTCTTATACTCTCGAATAAGGAAGACCGAGCAACTATACAAGCTAGGACATGGCTGGGTGAATATCCAACCTCACGAACTGATTAGCCAATGTTTGAATATCTGAAGCTAACGGTCTCTCACCAAGTGAAATACATGCATGACTGCCCATACTTACTGCTTTCCTACTCAATGCATCGGCCACCACATTGGCCTTCCACGGATGGTACAATATAGTAACGTCATAATATTTCAATAACTCTAACCATCTCATCTATCTCAAATTAAGATCCTTTTTCTTGAACAAGTACTGGAGGCTACGATGATCCGTGTAAACCTCACATGGCACGCTATAAAGATAGTGCCTCCATATTTTAAATGCATGAATAATGGCTGCCAACTCTAAGTCATGTACAGGATAATTTTTCTCATGATTCTTTAACTACCGAAACGTGTATGCTATCACCCTGCCCTCCTGCATTAATACCACTCCCAACCCAACACGGGAAGCATCACAATACACCGTGAAAGATCCTGAACTTGATGGTAACACCAATACCGGCGCTGAAGTCAAAGTTGTCTTGAGCTTTTGAAAGCTCGCCTTACACTCGCCTGACCATTTTAAATGGAACACCCTTTTGGTTCAATATGATCTTAATAGTTGCTCATAATCAATTGTAGAATCATCAAATAACTTCACGTTAACAATAACCTCCTTTCAAACCTTCAAAATACTGACAACGAGATGCGACGCATGGAGAACTTATAATTATCTACCTGAATTAACGTGTTTCATTTAACGCCACATGGGCGGGCACCTACCTTGTAGGTTAAAGCTCAATAATTATAACACGGATCTGGAAAATTATGCACAGATAAATTTTATACAAAAAGATTTTCAAATAAACCTAAAAGGCATGACTCCTATTAGTACTATAGTACAAATTTTAATTTCACAAGAGAGAATTTAAGCACAAGACTTTTCATCCCAAGGATCTCATCCTTACATAACTTCCACTGCGGCTCATAGCCCGATTTAAACATACCAAATCATATTAAATGCGAGGGTCTCGCCCTCAATTCTGAATCACAAGTAATATGCACATCGTGCCCATTGAAACATTTCATTTTCTTCTTTTAAATGTTTTCTGTTAAATAAATTACAACACGTATTGATAGACATGGTTATCTCCATAGAATCTCCCAATACAAATATTCACATAAGTAGATTTCAGGTTTACGAAGCTTACCCATGAGTGGAGCATATTAGGAGAACTTTCTTAGGTACTCATAACCGAATCAAGTTAAGGAAATTGCCACTTTATAATAACTAGAAATTGTAATTGTAATGACATTGTCTGATATAGCAATATCAGTCATACCATAGAAAGTATATCAACAGGCTGGGTCTCCACCTCTAGGAGTCTGACCTCCACCTTCGACATTCCGACCCCTTTCTCCTAGTTGGACATGTAAGTTGAGTTGTAACTGCAATGGGGCACGTAGCCTGAGTGCTCTGATAAAATATGACTCTCCCAAGTCTAGGAAAATTTCTACCACTAGGCGAAATAAAGTATCAATCTACCCTGCGTCGTACAAAATTTCACAATCATAATTGAGTCCTTTAATGAGTCTGTTGACTCGCTCTCTGGCTATACGAACCGAAGTAGGAGCATGACGGGTTAACTTATCGAACCTGATGGTATATTCTGACACCTTCATAGGGACCTAACGCAATCGTTCAAACCCTATGCACCACGCATTATGGAGAGTCCGAGAAACAAACTCTTTCAAAAGCATTTATGAGAACCAAGTCAAGTAGTTGGCGTTGTAATGGCCGATCGCCCTCTTTGTAGGCTTACGACAAACACCGGCAACCAATTTCTTCTTTTACTATGTTGACCCAACACTGCTGAGCTACCCCATTTATTCATATACTCTCCGTTATTATGTTGGGGTAACTCTCATTCCTATTGACACACAATGATCACAAAAGTAGAGCTCTATACATATAAATATTGGCACGAACCATATAGTCTAGAAGCTCGTCAACCACTGTAATCCCTCTGGAGCACCCCAAAATCCACAACCGTGACTTCCACGCTAAGTAGACCTTCGCAAGTCCCATCTTTATCTCTTGCAAAATATCAGGCCTTATACATTCCAGGCCAAAATCGATATAATACATGACCCGGTAATCTATTCCTTGACAGTGGACTCCCCCATTTGGCACGAAGTCCTAGGTCACAACGTCTGATAATCCACCATGTTAAACTTCACAGCTCATATAAATCAATCCCATTTCTTTCAACTATTCCCACGATCTACAATGCTTCATAGCTATGAATCCTTCTGGAACCTGACTAGTCCAACATGTACCGACTGAGCTAGAACCTCCGCTTCTAGATCCACTTGAGGCTCTACCATAGGTGCTGATGTCCGAGCTCTAGACTGAGCTTTGCCTCTACCTCTTCCCCTAATCTTAGCTTTCATTGGGGCTCCATTTCTTGTCCGATTGTGGACGCGTTGCGTGTTGTCGAGATTAGTGAGAGGACAAGAGACGAGTTCAATCATTAGTGATAGAATAAATTCACACAATAGAGTAGAATAGAAGTGAAATTGTTCCTAACTTCATAGCCTCTGAGAGATAAGTACAGACGTCTCTGTACCGATCCTTCAGACTCTATTAAGCTTGTTCGTGAATTGTCATACCTAGGAAACCTAGTGCTCTGATACCAACTTGTCACAACCCAAATTCCCAACCCTCGGGATTGTGATGGCGCCTAACACCACACTTGCTAGGCAAGCCAATGTTAGAACTTAATTAACCATTTTCTCTTAAAATTTACCTATACATAACAGAACAATTTTTAAAGATAAACTGAATCTAATATTTTCCAATAAGTAACTTCATGAATAATAATAATAACCGAATAAATAAGCCGAACATCGAACTGAATATATAATCATAAATATACCCAGGGTCTAGTGTCACAATTCATGAACTACTAAGGATGCTACAAATAATGGGCTGAAAGAATATATCTCTATTTTGAATAAAATAAAGCAGTGTCTATATAACGTAAAGAGAAGACTCCAGGAATCTGCGGACGCCAACAGATCTACCTCGTGTCTCCGTATAGATGATGTCAGCAACTACAATCTCCTAACTCTGGTCAGTACCTGGATCTGCACAAGAAGTGCATAGTATAGTATCAGTACAACCGACCCCATGTATTGAGTAAGTGTCGAGCCTAACCTCGATGAAGTAATGACGAGGCTACGGTGGGGCATTAACAATATAACCCGTGAATAATATATAATAAAGCAAGAAGGAAATTCTAAACTAAACAAAACAATAATCTGTAGCAATGAATAAAATAACTCAACCACCTTTTTCAGGTCTCAGCTATAATCAAGTCTCACATAAGTTTCCAAATTTCCAAATTCCACTTTGAACAACCGTAAGTACATAATATGATAAACAATAAAGTAAAACAGTAAGTTTTCAAATCCTTGTGTTTAAAAATCAGTAAAACATAAATGTCCTCCTTTATTGCTCCTTATTGCGACGTGTAACCCGCTCCCACCTGTCAACCCTTATTGCTCCTCCCTGTATATATCACCCTTATTTCTCCTTTTGCGGCGTGCAACCCGATCCCATATTTCCACCCTTATCACTCCTTGTTGCGGCGTTGATTCGAGACTAAAATACATAGTTTAACATGTGATATACCTTACATTTTATGCGCATTAATGATAAAATTACACTTGTTATGTGCTTAATGGAGTTTATTTCATGTGTAGGTGAAGTGGAGATGGAAACGGAGCTAAAAGGATGCAAATACGTCGAAAGATACGCGAAAGGAGACACCCGGGCGATAGCCAGGCGACAGAGCACAACACACTGACCCTGCCTGGCGTTAGCCAGGCGTTTGGGCTGAAACGCCAGCCCCACCCTGGCGTTAGCTAGGCGGTTGGGCTGAAACGCCAGACCTAGCCTGGCGTTAGCCAGGCGTTTGGGCTGAAACGCCAGCCCCACCCTGGCGTTAGCTAGGCGGTTGGGCTGAAACGCCAGACCTAGCCTGGCGTTAGCCAGGCGTTTGGGCTGAAACGCCAGCCCCACCCTGGCGTTAGCTAGGCGGTTGGGCTGAAACGCCAGACCTAGCCTGGCGTTAGCCAGGCGTTTTGGTCCAAACGCCAGGGTCCCCCAGTCGGCCAGAAATTGAGTTTTGTCGGGTTTAAGTGTTTTCTAATTGAAATAGAATTCTCCTACACGGTTAGGGTTCAACCTAAACCTATAAATAGACTCCTAAAACACAACTACAGGGAGAGATTCACAGGGATAAACAGAGATTTGAGTTTAGAGTGAATCGAAGGCAAAACATCAATTTGTACATATTTTCTTCCTT